>BROG01001008.1:52500-172279 GCA_030159075.1 Atrina japonica | reverse complement strand
GAGATTAAAAATAAACAATGGGAATTTTGTAACATTTTACACTTAGTAGATACTCGCAACCACAGTGTAATACATGTATGATAACTACTACTATTGACTTGTTGCAGGCGTGTATTGTGCGTACATCTTTGTCAGTATATACGTATCTATGATTTCGTAAGTTGTCAGTTAAACTAAAACCGGTAAATACAGTAGTACTTTCTCTGCAATTTTGTTGTCAGTTGTTTATTTGTGGTCATATTCACTGGTATGTTACATCACAACTTCACAAATTCTACATGTGTACAATACAGATACAACAGAGCTTGCGGTGTATGCACACAACTCGTATCACTAGGACTCCCTTGTATTGTTTGAATGCCTGAGGGTTTATGCGTGCTTGTGTGTATGTGTGCGTGCGCTTGTGTGTGTGTGTCTGTGCATGCGTGTCATGTGTATTTGTACATGTGTTTTGTGTGTACACCGATTGTCAAAAGTTTAGAGGCATTTTCATTTTTTACTATATATTTCATACGAAACCATATTTTTTCAAAGAAATATTGTATAGTCATTTCTTATCGCATTTCAATATGATTTTCACTGTTAAACAAAGGATTGGATATAGTTTCATTATATATGTATTTCTTTTAATTTTCTGGTTTAGAAATTAAAAAAATATCAATTTAAACAGATCGTTTAATTTTTGTGATGAATATTCCTCTTTTGTGTAAGTAAAATTGTGATATCTAATTTTGACTTTTTGTTTAAATTGTCAAATTTTCAAAATTGGAAATTAGAAAACAACGTCCAAATAATTAATGAAACTTGGAAACATTCTGTGTTTAGCAGTGAAAATGCTATTCAAATGTGATAAGAAATGGCTTCACAACATGTTTGGGGAAAAATGTGATTTTATATGAAATATATAGTAAAAATGATAATGTCTATAAACTTTTGGCAAGTGGCTTTACATATGTGCCTGGTATGTTTTGTATGTGTGCGTGTCTATGTGTGTGCACACATGTGTGTATATATATATTTTTTTTATTCATTTTTTTATTCTAATTTGAAAGGCACGCGATATTCACCTGTGATTTCCACCATCTTTCATCACTTGGACCAAAGAGCAATCACTAACTGTCTTAAATTGAAATAGTATTAAATCTTAACATATTTAAACCCGACTTTCCTATGCAAACCCAACGCTCTGGTATCAGTAGACCATCGAACACATCCCAAGGCATGTAATATGACCTATCATACGTTCATTACGAGTGGCATTGATTACTTACATATGTAACCCAAGTGGTTACATGACCAAAATATTTTCGTTACAGGTTAATCTTAACCAATGACACGTTACAAGTAAATCTTAACCAATGACATGTTACGGGTAAATCTTAACCAATGACATGTTATACCAGATCTACATGCGTTCAGTACTTGTACATGTAACCCCATTATATGACCTATATGCACTCACCATGTGTACATATACCCCTGTTATATGACCTATATGCACTCACCACGTGTACATATACCCCTGTTATATGACCTATATGCACTCACCACGTGTACATATACCCCTGTTATATGACCTATATGCACTCACCACGTGTACATATACCCCTGTTATATGACCTATATGCACTCACCACGTGTACATATACCCCTGTTATATGACCTATATGCACTCACCACGTGTATATATACCCCCGTTATATGACCTATAAACATTCACTACATTAACATAATTATGTTGTATAAAAGTTGTTAATGTTAGATTTATAATTTCATATACTAGTAACACATATAATCGTGTTACTAATGTAAATGATCTATATGCGTTCACTATGCGTATATCAAACCGGGTTACCTGTTATATGATATAGTTATATATGCGTTCACTATGCGTATATCAAACCGGATTACCTGTTATATGATATAGTTATATATGCGTTCACTACGCGTATATCAAACCGGGTTACCTGTTATATGATATACTTATATATGCGTTCACTACGTGTATATCAACCCCCTGTCGTGATAACCTTGCGATGTGATCTACATGCGTTCACTACATGTACATATAACCCTGTTATATGACTTATATGTGTTTACTACATGTACATATAACCCTATTATATGATATATGCGTTCACTACATGTACATATAACCCTGTTATATGATCTATATGCGTTCACTACATGTAAATGATAACCGTATTATATGATCTATATGCGTTCACTACATGTTCATATGACCCTGTTATATGATCTATATGCGTTCACTACATGTAAATGATAACCCTGTTATATGATCTATATGCGTTCACTACATGTAAATGATAACCGTGTTATATGATCTATATGCGTTCACTACATGTACATATAACCCTGTTATATGACCTATATGCGTTCACTACATGTTCATATGACCCTGTTATATGATCTATATGCGTTCACTACATGTACATATAACCCTGTTATATGATCTATATGCATTCACTACATGTAAATGATAATCGTGTTATATGATCTATATGCGTTCACTACATGTTCATATGACCCTGTTATATGATCTATATGCGTTCACTACATGTAAATGATAACCCTGTTATATGATCTATATGCGTTCACTACATGTAAATGATAACCCTGTTATATGATCTATATGCGTTCACTACATGTACATATAACCGTGTTATATGATCTATATGCGTTCACTACATGTACATATGACCCTGTTATATGATCTATATGCGTTCACTACATGTACATGATAACCTTGCGATGTGATCTATATGGATACAAAATGTAATGTAACTTTAAGCCATGATCTACATTTGAATTATGTCTACATCTACGTGTAATTTCTGATATGATCTTATACTAAATAATGTCAATGCGGGTCTCGATGAAACAACTACAAGGTTTAACCGGAGAAAGGCGAAGTTAAAATCATTAGGTCCTAATGTAATTTGGGCATAACAACTTGAATAACTGGATAATAACTAGCTTTAACTTCGAAACACCATGGTTTCGTAAACACCGTGGTTTCGTAAACACCATGGTTTCGTAAACACCGTGGTTTGGTGACGTCATGCAAAATATATATGACTTTTATTCAAATGCATGCACTTATAGGATATAACGCCATCTGTACAGAACACATTTAGCTTGCTCTATATTTTGAACCTCGATCGACATACATTTATGAATTATATGGCTACATGGTCAAATATGCATGCGAAAGCAATTAAAAAAATTACCTTACTCCAGTAAATTAAAAGCTAGATCGCAAAACATTTTCATTACTGGCACGCACCACATAGGGCTTGGTATTAGTGTAAAATATTGACTTTACATGTCCATAGCCTGCATCAAAATTTTGTGACATTTCTGAATCACTCATTAGTTGATTTGATTATTTTTGTTTTGTTTTCCGCCATACTCAACAATCTTTCAGTCATATAACTAGTAATTTATATCTCATATACTAATATCTGTAATGTATTAAACATCAGTTTTAACTTTTGGGAGGTTAAAGATGAAGACGAAAAATCCATCAGATTGGTGTCAGCAATCTACACCAATGATATGTACACAACAATGTTACCATTTATTTCTGGTTACTGATAACTCGTCAGTATGTCAAGTATATGCGGGGAGGGTACACGTTTCTGTGTTTTACTCCATTGATGTAGTGTAATATGAGCGCATGTAACAGTTTATTGTATAAATGTTTTATTTAAAATTTAATTTTCATCTTTAAGAATTAATTTAAAATGACAAGGAACAATAGTCATCTTTGATTGAAAGAAAAGAAAACATGGAGCTTTTCACAACAAAACTGCAAATTCATCAGCAAAACTAAGCTTACATACACCTCAGATTGCAGAAAGATCTAGTGCTAGTGCAAAGGTGATAAAGTATTAGTAGGTATAATTCCACAATTACTGTCACTGGTATCTTGATAACATTTAGGCTTCTAATTATATATATATATATATATATATTATATATATATATATATATATATATATATATATATATATATATATTATATATATATATAGTGTGTGTGTGTGTGTGTGATAGCCTTTCATTTAGTATATTCTTTTGTTATGGGAGAAGTCTAAGACTCTAGAAATATTGATAGTCTATATTTGAGAAAACCTAAATCAATACATTCATGTTGTTATGCAACCACAGTAACATTTTTATAATACACGGCTATGTAAATATAATTTGCTTTTGGGTCGATGTTCACCCACTAAAATCAAACGCCGACATTTTAAGGATATATATATATATATATATATATATATATATATATATATATATATATATATATATATATATATCCGTGTGTTTGTGTGTGTGTGTTTGTGTATGTGTGTGTATGTGTGTGTGTGTGTTTAAATGCATGTTACATCGACTGGCTTGAAATGTCCACACCGTTGTTATTTCAGTGAGCAGTTGTGTTATGTATAATTTACACATATATCAAATCTCTTTCTAACCTAGACATTTGACCTTACCTTCTGTATACTACTTGATGTAAGAAAACGAACGACTTCAGGGTGAAAGATTAGGGGTTGAATGGGATGTTGGACTTTAATAAAAGGTAGTGAGTCTCCCTTAAAGGCAACTTCACTGACAGTAGATGCTGGGTCGAGTCCTGATACCGTCTCGTCACCGACAGTAGATGCTGGGTTGAGTCCTGATACGACCCTTGCATCATGTTTTATGAGCAGAATGTACATAAACAAAACACATTTGAGGATTTTGTTTTCATAATTGAGAAAAAATATGCTAGGTAGACCATTAAGAAAATTAAGAGAGTCTACAAGCGGCAAAAAATCCATATATGAAATCATATCAAGCAGAGAGAGAGAGAGAGAGAGAGAGAGAGAGAGAGAGAGAGAGAGAGAGAGAGAGAGAGAGAGAGAGAGAGAGAGAGATTTCTATCCGTGTTTTCACAAACATATAAAAAGTTCTGCGATGTATTGATGAGGGTTCCCAATATCTTCAAACATTGATTCAACAGACATAAAAACTCTTAGAAAAAACTTTTAAAATAATATTTGTAACATACTGTCTACTCTTGGTCTAATATTGTAGAACTGAAAACAATGAACAACTTAACGAAAAACATGTTTGAATCATGATGTGGTAAACAGAATAACTTTAACGGCATGGTGTAATATAAAAATATGCCTCTGTTTACATCTACAAGACCGCGGTAAATATCTCGCGGAGTGTCAGACCAAATATTCTGGAATTTATTATCTTATTTCCTGTATCTTTGAAGATGGAAGTAGCCCTGATACTCGATATGCGATACAGCACGTGCGGTTGGCTTAATATCTGATTTAATAATTAAATGTAAAATCAAATGATAAAGATAAAGAAAATAACTTTTTATCAGGCAAAACTATATAAAATTAGTTTTAAACAGATCTATTAGATCATGTATTCTACATGTCACAAACTAAATCCCATTAGTTTTCCGGTACCGACTATTTTCTACTTAATTAAACAAGCGGGCATGCTGCACAGCGAAATGTCAATTGAAATTTACCGTCCTATTAAATATGCATTGGCGTAAACAAAGCGGAGCGATAGAGAATTTCCTCGCTAAAATGAATTCTGTCAGAGAAACAGAGATACGTCTAATATGAAAATATATCAGACAGATAATTGCTTAATTTTTATCAACAAATGAAATATCACAAGTGATGACGCAGACTGAAGATATCGGAGAAAAAAAATTCACTTCAATTTCAGATTGTAAACATTAAATAATAAATAACATAACATATAGCCTACGCTCATATAATGCCTACCTGGTAGATGACATCTTGTCCTCATACAGAATTAATTTAAAACGTTTTAATGTTGAAATTGGACAGGTGTTGTAAATCATATACATATATCTTACCTTTATTTCATCCCTCGGCTCTTCCTTAATGTAAATGGGTGTATGTTCGTCACTTTGATGTTCCGCGTTCAACTCGGGTGAATCCGACACGTTTTTTGTTGTTATATTATCCATGTTTCGAATAAATTATTGTCGGTACGATTCGACTGAATCCCGGCGTCTTCTGCCTTGGTAAAGTATACACTATAGTACTTAAACCCAAATCCAGTCCTCGTATCGACTTAGTGAAAACTGAGCTGACTGCAACACGATCCCCCATATTGATACTAATAAACATGCAGAGCACACACACTTGAGTTCAGGCACTGAGAAAGAACGTTTGAACGCGTTAGTTGTAACAGGGTTAAGGGGATCGTGTGACCAATACACTGCGCTGATCAGCAAAATCGTTCTTGCAAAAGGTCCACTCCGGGGTCACGTATAAACGTCAATACGTATCTGTAATCTATACTCTTACATATAGCATGCGGAAATAACTTTGTGATATATACATAGGTTACACACTGGAATAAAAGTTCAGGTAATTAAGGAAGATTCAAGGCAGAATCGAATTGCTGTTGATTGTAATTTATCTTATCAATAATTATACATATTTAATATTATGTACAATACTCTGTCCACAAGTTATGTAAGAACAAATATTTAAATGACATAATGTGTAGGCCTACACCATTATAATTTTTCTTTAAATGTAGCGTGATATATATTTTATTTACGCATATATGATTTAACCGTTCGTTTCATGCCTTTTCTTTTGTTATCCAAGTCCCCATATTATTACAGTTTTTTTTAAATTATACATCTGTGATCTTGAATTATTTACATGTTCATTCATATACACAAAATATATGTGAGTTTCCTTCAGTTACATCTATTTAGATTTACTATGACTCCTACAGTAAAGTTTTAGCGTTCGATATGATAACTAAAAGAGAAAATTATATTGTTTTTTTTTGGCCCGACCTGAAGGGTCCGCCGGGGGCTTCTAGTATTTGGATTGTACGTCCGTCCGTCTGTCTGTCTGTTCGTAATTCCGTTATGCTTACATAGAAAGTGTAATCTTTCAAGTTTGGATTATGATACAGTAACCAAACTTAGACTGTAAGTTCATCTAAGGATTGCTCACAATTCACTGACATCACATGCCACTGGGGTGGGGTGGGGTAAAAATGAATGACATCACAAAAATATTTTAGGAATGAGGGTATTTGTGTTTGACAAAAACAACTAGTTTTCAGTTGAAATTATTACACCGTTTATAACCGAAGGTCCAAGTACAGTGGGACTTCTAAAGGTCACCTCTCTTAACAGCCTACCTAACATATGGCCGTATTCTGTCCATTGAAATTTACTTGAAAAATATTTTCAGACACTCACATAAGATACTGCCTCGATAATTAGACCACTTTGAGTTAGGTGGTCTTGATAATGAAGTTCCACTCTAAATATAAGGACCACCTCCATAATCAAACCACTTTGAGTCAGCCAATCAGGTGGTCTTGATAATGAGGTTTCACGGTAAGTATAAGGACCACCCCCATAATCAGACCACTTTGAGTCAGGTGGTCTAGATATTGAGGTTCCACGGTAAATACAAGAATCCCTTCATAATCCGACCACTTTGAGTCAGCCAGTCAGGCGGTCTTGATAATAAGGTTCACGATAAGTATAAGGACCGCATTCATAATCAGACCATTTTGTGTCAGCCAGTCAGGTGGTCTTGATCATCAAACCACTTTTAGTCAGCCAGTCACATGGTCTTGATAGTGAGGTTTTGCGGTATATTGGGACCGCCTCGTTAATCAGACCGCTTTGAGTTAGGTAATCAGGTGGTCTTGATCGTGAGGTTTTTCTGTATATATAAGGACCGCCTTGATCATCAGAAGACTGAGTTAGCCAGTCAGGTCATCTTGATAATGAGGTTCCTCTGTATTTCATAAAAGGACCGCCTCGATTATCAGACCACTTTGAGTCAGCCAGTCAGGTGGTCTTGATAATGAGGTTCCACGGTAAATATTAGGACCGCCTCGATCATCAGACTACTGTGAGTCAGTCTTTGAGGTAGTCTTGATATTGAGGTTCCACGGGAAATATTAGGACCGCGTCGATAATCAGACCATTTTGAGTTAGGTAGTCAGGTGGTCTTGAAAGTGAAGTTCCACAGTATATATTAGGATCGTCTCGAGCATCAGACCACTTTGAGTCAGGTGGTCTTGATAATGAGGTTCCACGGTAAATATTATGACCGCCTCGATAATCAGACCACTTTTAATTAGCTAGTCATGTGGTCTTGATATTATGGTTCTACGGTATATATAAGGACCGCCTCGATCATTAGTTAGTCAGGTCGTATTGATAGTAAGGTTCCACGGTTTATTATATAAGGACCGAATCGATTATCAAACCACTTTGAGTTAGGTAGTCAGGTGGTCTTCACAGTGTGGTTCTAAGGTATGTATAAAGAAAGCCTCGATCATCAGAAGACTTTGAATAAGTCAGTCTATCATAATAATGATTATATCGTGTAGTATTTATCGTAAACATTTTTTACAATATATTGTATGTTAAGTCTGTTTTGTGGTGTCTACGAGATTAATTTTTGGTCTTGTTGTGTCTATCGTAATCATGATTACGCCTTTTAGTCTATTATGATCAGGTATTTTCATGTCTATCATGATCATAGTATTCTTTTGATCATGATTACGTCATTTTGTATGTATCATGATCATGGATAGTCTTTTTGTGTTTATCATGATCAAGGTTACGTCATGTTGTGTCTATCATGATCAAGGTTACTTCATCTTGTGTTTGTCGTGATCATGATTACGCCTTTTCTGTTTATCAAGATCTCTTTTGTCTTCAACGATAATGATTACGTCACCTTGTGTCTGTTGTGGTAAAATGACATCTGTCCTATTCATGATAAGGTTAGAATCTATAATGATCATGTTTTCGTCATCGTGTGTTTGTCGCAATAATGATTACGCCTTTTTGTGTCTAGTGTTTGTTCTGATCGTATCAAAGTCGCATCACTCTGACGTATTGATCTTTTTTTTATATCCAATAACCTTGGCTTTAAAATAACCAACCAACCGCAATGTTGTTTGGTAAATTGTTTAATCGATGCTATTCATATTCTCTTTTCTTCTGTTTAGACTCCCAATAAAATCAATCAATAAATTCTTTATCAAAATTTGTCAATGTTTTTGTAGTTACAAACTGACACACACACACACTGTCTTCTATGTCAGATACTTTTTGTCATTTATAATTAACTCCCGTGTCCTTTGTCCTGATTACTAGACAATTACATCAACGATTAGGATCCCATTCATAATTGCATCATTTATGATCTTTAAGAAAATGGGCAAGTTTATCGTTTAAATGCAATTTAACAATTGAACAATTGAATTTGTAGAGTCGATATTTAAAGATAAATCACAACAAAAACAATAAAGTAACGAAATCATTTTCATGTCAAATATTTTCGTCCCTTGCAGGTAGAAAACATTATGATTAAGTGTATGTACATATCTATAATCTTTTTATTTAATATCAACTTACAGACACAATCTTTTAACATGTAACAACAACAGTTTACGCCTGTAGATGAGGTACTTTACGTATCTGTATAGAGTTATGCCAAGTCAAAGGTCAAGATATAAACTCGAAATGTCGAGATAAAAATTCACACTTCCGTAAAGAAACAATCAGTTTCGAAAACAAAAACGAACATTTAAACTATATATAAATTAAAAAATACAATATTTTCTGATGCCATATCTTATTATGTTTTGAAGTACAAAGGTATCAGCCTTTAAATGACATGTTTTAAGATTGATGTTGATTCTGGGGTCCGTTTTATTAAAATATCGCAAGTCCTAAGTTTTAAGTTAATTGAGCTTAAAACAAAACTTAAGACACTTTGATAAATCCTAACTTAAGTCTTATTCGCACATTTTGAAATACGATATTGTATACTTGATGAATACTGATATGTGTGAGACTTGCAAAAATATATCATGACACTTGGAACAATGGCCTAGGTATACACACTGCCTCCTGATAATAAAAAAATAAAAGACCTGATTTGTTCCTAAGTTAAAAGTCCTAGTCCTTTTGTAAAATGGTCGTAAGCGTGATTCGAAGACCAGGTATAGAGTTAAGACCTTTCATAAAACAGGTGACAGTTATGTAAGATTTGCTTACTGGTTTCCATATTAAATATTAGATGTATATAGATAGAATCATGACTTGACAGTATCTTTAAATACACAAATTTTGTTATGAAAGAAAAATGACTATCTCAAAGTCGGAATAAAAGTGTAGACCACAAAACATATTGAATGATACGGAATTATCTGGATGCTTACACCGCCTTGGCATTTCCAGAGGTCCTTGTTTTTGCAATATTCACCAAATTTGCATATGTATCCTGGACATCATGGTTATTTATTCTTTGGTATCTGAAATTTCTTTATTCGTAGAGTAACAAATTGAAATGAGGCGACATGACTATAATTTTTGTATTACATGTATGTTTTTTAGTGTGTATTCCTGGACGAAATAAAGGTAACACTGATTTGGTCATGGTAAGAAATTGTGGTATGATCTTAAGTTAATCCTTTAAACCCTAAAGAATATAACTGACTGGTCTAAGCAATGGACAAAATCATACCATTTAGATACCCAGTGTTAGACAGGATACTAATAAAAGTAATGATAAATCTTCTTTGATGTTATTTATCAAATCCATTGTAATGCAACATGAAATGTCAAAGTCACTCTTTTGCAAATGCTTGTGGTAAAAAAAATGAGAATCTTTTCCAAGGAAAATATAATTTAGTCTTTCTGATATATATGGATTGAATAGTATTGTATGCACATTGATTACCCATCCAGGTTATCATACACTCTATTTATAGCACTGAGACAGGATAGGATCAACTAATATCATTTGAATATTTTTATGGACATTTACGAACCACCAGGTAATTATATCTTCTATTATGATAGAGAGAGCGAGAGAGAGGGAGAGAGAACGAGAGAGAGGGAGCGAGAGAGAGAGAGAGAGAGAGAGAGAGAGAGAGAGAGAGAGAGTCTTTTATAAGATTGCAGTGTATAAGATCAAAATCTTTTCTTCAAATAAACTATTTATGTCCATTTTTTGATAAATTCAACATAAATTCAACAGCTAAAATCAATGTAATTACGTATATAGCTTGTCTAAGAAAATCATGTGACGCTTCAGACGAAATTGCTCCATTAGCGCGTGCGTCCTGATTGGGAACACAATTCTAAAACAATGCAATGAATGTCACCTTTTCAGTGAATTAAAACATTCTATTAGTAAAACAAATTTGAAAACATGCATGTGAATCGGTATGTAGAAGCATCTTGTATCTAAGAAAAATGTCCTCAGCTGTATCTGTATAATACAATAACATATACGGATGACACAGCTAGTTTCATAATAGGTTTTGTTGTTCATATTTAATTGACAAGGAATTTAAACAAAGACAAAACCCCCAAATCAAATAATGTAACGAAAACAAAACCCAGTATTCAGAAAATTCCATCATTTTATAAGTCTGTTTATAATTTGATATATTTGAGGACACTTAACGGCATCAGATGACCATGTACAGAAGTTCTAGTGTTTACTGGGACAATGATGTCATTATATATTAGCTGAAACCTGAGTAACGCCATGGCAGTATTTATTGTTAAAATGGTGTATGTAACATTTCTAATTTTGAAATGAATTTTGACGAAGTCGACACATAAACTGGAAATTGAAATAATTAGTGCACATTACAAAGTGAAACTTGATCTGATATTTGATGGTAATGTGTTCACCATAATGTTGTAAACATGTATTGTTTTACACGCTCTATAAGTGTATCAATATTGTGCAATGCCAGCATAATTGTGTTGTGTCTGTAATTATTCTGTGTCCAGTATTGAGTTACATGAGTCATAAATAGAGCCCTTCCTCCGCATATAGAAGTACTCATTCATTTATTTTAAACCAACAAAATATTTTATTACTAAATAAATAACAAACGGGGATCTTCACCTGAGTAGTCAATGCTTATTTCTGATCAAGGCGATATCTGTACAGTTCCATACCTTATTAAAGGAAATATAATTTGTCAAGTAAAATGATAATTATACAAAAGTGTTGATATTTACTGATTAATCCTCAGTATGCAAAATATAACAATAAACAAACAATGGTTGACAAACATAATGTAACCTTTGTGAAACAGATAAGAATACGGGATCCTTTTTATCACGTGCTAAGAATTAATTCGTAGCTCATTAGATTTAGTTTCTTTATCAGTGTCTTACGCCACGTGTTTGTGCCAGTGGTGGACTTGATGACAATGTACCCAGGAAGAGACCATCAGCCTTCCGCTTCCACAAAATCAGCTTAGGTTCCAGTGGGACTTGAAGCTGCACTGACCAGAGATGTTAGATTTCATGGCTTAAAGCGCGATGCTCTAGCCACTCGGTCACTGATACCCCAAGGCAGAAGTTAATTAACCTTCAAACAGTTCTTAAGCCAATTTTATCAACCATATCCTAATTCAAGTCGTAAGGTATGTTCACACATTTTTCAATTAAAATCTTTATTATTTATAAATATTTGTACTTATAAGGGTAGGTATAAAGATAGGCAGTAAGTCACAAGTAATCAAATCTTCGTTTGTTTGTTTGTTTGTTTATTGTTGTTTAACGTCCCACTCACGAATATTTCACTCATGTGGAGACGTCACCAAATGCCGGTGAAGGGCTTCAAATTTTGGCCTATGCTCAGCACTTACGGCCATTGAGCAGCGAGGTTTCTTTTACGTGCCGACACCTACTGTGACACGGGACCACGGTTTTTACTGTCTCATCCGACACCCAGAAAACCAACCTGCTGCCGGCTGGACTCGAACTCACGACCTCACGATCAAGAGTCGAGCGCGCTACCGATTGAGCCAGGCCGGCTCCAAGTCTTCGTAAAATTGTCGTGTGATCATTAGACCAAGTCCTACTTGCTCAAAATGTTATCATGAGAAATTTATCAATTTCAGCTAATTCTGAAATCTGATTGGTTGAGCGACCTACTTAAAATATTTTCCCAGACATAATTATGCTTAAGGTGGTATAGGTTTAACACTTAGTACCTTTCGTAAGACGGGTCCCACGTGTCATGTAAAAGTAAGCATTCCCTGTCAAGCAGTATTACGCGTCATGGATTTGGACCAAGGTATGGCCAAGGTTAAGTGTTCATCAAATTGTTACATCCTGTAAATCAGACTTAAATGAATATTTCAACATTCTTGACAGAGATAGGAGCATGTCTGTAAGACAATGTCTACTGTAGAGTATTTAGAATGTGAGGTAAACAGTGAGTTGTGAATGATGTCCTTAAAATCTTGTACAAATTCTACGCCTAGAAATGATTTTCTATTAAAGTGTAAAGGAGTCGTGTGTATAAAATGCTATGAATTTAAGAATTTTGTAACTCTATATTTTCCAAAATATCGCAATAAAAGCGGTATATATTACAACAATGACGACAATCTTTTACCATCATGTTTTATAACCAAATCCACGATTCAAACACATTTAATTTGATGTGTGATTTCAAGGTAAATATTGGTCTTCAATATCACGTGACATCTGCTGACGTGTCACACCCGTCATGTAAATATGTGGGTATGTTTAAACACGATAAACTGAAAAAGCACTCTCAATTTTGATAATTTTCAAAGAATTTGAATCTACGATGAAAGCTGTTAGTACTTTTGGTGCTTGTAAGTGTCTGGATATATAATTTATGTGATATAAAGTAAACAAAGCCTGTTTTATCATGAATGTATATTACACTTGCCATGCGTGCTGTAATCGTCAAAAATGATAATTAAATTCTCCCGAGATATCGCTAACATTTCATCAGATAAAGCTTTTTAAGAATTGAAATTTGTAAATCAGCGATTTTCTACCAATATATTTCTAGTGTTCTGTAAATTAAGCAACCGATTTGGAAAGTTTCCAATTTCACATACTATAGCAAAACGATCTCTATTGTTCAAATGTGTATTATATTATTACATGCAAAAACTAATGATACACAATTTAATATTAAATCTATATTACATTTCGTGTTGATAAAAATCTAGAAAAGGAAAATATACAATTATGCCTAAATGTCGTGTGAAGAATAACTCTAATATTTAAACTATCGTGGACAAAATTTATTTTCGTTTCATTCCAGGCAATAGAAAACTAAAAAGGGTATGATTATGTGTGCTTACTAGAAAGAAAATGTATGAGATTTTGGAAACCGTAAGTATGAATCTGATAATGACACGGACAATATAAAGTCAGACATTTCTGGTGATGAAAAAGTGCTGTAAGGAATTTTAGCGAATGCCTGCTTCAAGACTTTGTATAAATGGTAAAGCATTGTACATTTTAACAGGCTTTATCATTCAGACAAATGGCATTTTTGTCATTTGACAGTTTGGAAATAAACATCGCTGTAATATCAGACAGATCGACAAGTTTTTTTTTGATATACATATTTTTGTATGTGTCCTAAAATCGCCATTCATTTTTATCTTACGTAATTTGTTTAGAGTTTAGGTGGATGCCTGAGACTGCTCGGCGTCTAATAATTTCAAAGAAATAAATTATGTACCGATAAGGATATATCACCGAGATAAACGAGTACATTGTAATATTTCAGGAGAGTATGTTTGGATTTTGATGAATGTTCTCTTTTGGTTTTAGTTTTGCTTGCTATGTTGTAGTATGTTGTCATTTTGTTCGTTTATTTGTTTATGCTTTCATTCGTTTTTCAGAAATAAAGTGTGAATACTTATTCCAATATAAAAAAATCTTAGATACCAAAGTAAAATCTTTAGGATGTCCGGGAAATAGATACTAATCTGGTATTACTGGACAAACATAGAACTCTGGAAATTGAGTTTAAAGCTTTATCTACTAAGTATAAATGTGTGTCACAGTACTGGTATTTCATTTCAAAGGAACATTACCTACAGACTAACCAATGTCATTTCCTTTGCTGTTATACAATGGTAATTAATGGGATTTAGTCGTAATTAAGCAGCCCGTCAATTTCCTAAGTCATGTTGTTATATTTCAATATGAAGAGACATGTGAACTCAAATATATCTCACACTCACATCAAACAAAGCATTGCAGTAAAACAAGTTACACAATAATTAGAATAACCTAGAAATGATCACAAGTCTTAGGTTACGGAACAAGGGACAATTATGTATCTTTTCACAAAGCTGATCTTCAAGCAGCCGAACAAAATTCACAAAAGACAGTGAAATATATGCTCATATGTACAGAGAAGTAAATGTCACGAGACACTATAAATATATCCAAGTTAATAAATCATCTTATTTTTGTCTCGGCTCTACTAGATCTATATGCAAACGTAAAGTAATTTCATTATCAGTAATTATAAATCATAATTTTCATGTACATTAAAACCTGCTGTAGCGGCCACCTCTATATAAGGATGACCTGTTTACAAAAGTCCCTCGACTGCATACTTCAACTAAATTGAACCTGTGTATAAGGGTTACCTGAACATAAAGGTCCCTATATACAGGTTTCACTGTATCTGTGCCCTCACACCAAAATTATTCCTTTGTAATATACAGAGATATGTAAGAATATAAAATAGCACAGATACCAAAAAAAATAATCTTCAGGATGTCCAGGATACACTATACAAATCCGGTGAATATTGGATACAGATGGATCTGACCATGGAGAAAGCATACCCTGTTGACCGGTCACACCCGCTGTGAGTCCAGTCTAATTAAATAAATGAGGTTAGTTTGACGTATCCGGTATTAGCCAATCAGTCAATGGTTGCAAGAGCATTCATGTCGGTTAACGGTCTTCACTTGAAGTTTGGGGATGCTTCTTACATACACAAGATCCTCGTACGCAACTATTTATCACGCCTAGTGACCCTATACCCCATATTCACAATATATCACTATAATAATTATATACCACCCTGTAAACAATATATCACCATAACAATTATATACCACCCTGTAAACAATATATCACCATAACAATTATATACCACCCTGTAAACAATATATCACCATAACAATTATATACCACCCTGTAAACAATATATCACCCTAGCAACAATATACCACCCCTATCATCGGCAGCTGCTGAAAGGGTGGTTAACCTTACTTTGTTTTTATGAGCGAATCTGTTTATCGTGCAAAACATATGAACATGTATACTTTTGTCTGATTTTCCTTAATATAGCCACCGGAGCAATTTTTGAAAAGTTATTGGATAACAAGTTTTTGAAAGGAGTTGAAAATTATGAATTTATTTTTTGTCTACTGTTATTGCGTGATGTCCAAGAGCAGTGACATCTTTCTGACACAACGTCGCCATTTCGTTTCGTATTGTCACTTGATACAACGAGGTTGACTGTTTTTCATGCGGTGATAATTAGCGAATCTCCGCGACATACTTTTCGTTTGTTTCATTTCAATCTTTTGTGCTGAAGGGGTATAGAATTTAAAGACAGATGTGCATGTTCCATATACGGAGTCTTTTGTACAGGATCAATGACTATGTGGTATATGGTATCACATGACGACCAAGGCGCTATCGATATGTAATTTGATATTATATCGTGTTGAAATCAAACTTTTTGTAACTTGCCGTCTCATTTCTTTACGAAAAACATTTTTGAAAGAATGTAATTTTTGACACCACATAAGGCAATTTAGGACCAACTAATTGTATACAGATAAGAGTAATTTACACATAGTTTGTATCTCTTTTGTCTCCGATGAATGCATTCTATATAATGATTGATGTTTATGAAATATGACATTGGATAAAATAAACAGTAGGAGTTATTACTAAATTTACATATATTTTACTTCATTGCAGCAATGTCCATTGTACGTTTATTACCCTTTTCAGAATTTCGTCATTAAACCTTCCTACACAGAGACAAATTGTATGTTATATGAATGTGTTTGATATATGACATCTCTTGTTTTGTCGTATTTTCGTATTTCCGACCGCTTTTGAATGTCTTTGTTTGAAAGGTAAATCTTTAAAATACTATAATAGCAATAAATTCACCTCCGCATTATTTACATTACCCGCGTAACATATTTTTTTCACCGAATGTATAAAAATATGGAAACGTATCATAGAAATACTTTGGTGGCAGATATTACGACGCCTGGTGGCATTTCCTACGTCTGCCACTTGCTTTCTGTTCTTACATATAAGGATAATCAGCCAATAGATGGATTATGGATTTATTTCACGGGAGGTACTGAATGAAAGGCATGATATTAATCGTATATTAATAGTTTATTTTTAATTCAGTAAATAATCAGTGCATATAACTTGTACAGACGTGCGTTATCAAAATGTATAAGTGGTTAATCGGTCAATAATAACAATGTAGTCCTTAATCATTATTACAGATAAAATCATAAATTATTTCTTAAAGAAAGCGGATAGGTGAAATAACAAAATTGATTAATATAAGAAACTAAAAGTTCAATTAAAACAAAAATGAAAAAAAGTTATTCAAATAAATATTTATGTCATGCATGAAATAACAAAAATACACATATTCTATCTCTCTAATTATTTTGCATGACTAAGCAACCAATTACTTGATTAACACTTGATTTATTGGAGTAATCTAATTTTTGTTTGGAGGTCTTTCACTTGCACCAGTTAAAATAACTTTATGATATATATTCATTACTTGCTTAATTATCTATTTAAATGAATATAAAGTAAAGTTAACTGTCAAGGATAAACTGAATGATATACTTCGGATAATCAACCAAAATGATTTAAAAAGAACTCTTTAACTGGAACATAATGGTTGAAGTTAGAGTGTGTTTAGGACGACTTGTTTTACTTCGAATGAAATGTAAAACCAAGATCTTTAGATAATAGAGTAAAAATCATTCAAAATATTAGAAAAATAAAGAATTGAAATTTTCAAATGAAAGTTAATGAATATAAAATATGAAATGAATAGTCTAAAATGTAAGATTATCTGCTGGTAAGACATTATAAATAACAGAACAGGAAAGTAAATATGATACACTCGAGTGAAGTTGTATTGGACATTCTTTCTTAACGGAGAATAAATCATTTGGCATGTTTTAAGTTTTGACACGAATTTAAAGATCTTAATCATCGTAAATTTTGTATCTATTTTAAACATTCAAATCGGCAAATTATGTATATTCTAAAATTTCACCAACAGACAATGAATATCAAATTAGACGGAAATTCGAATCATCAAAAAACATTGATACTCGTCATTGGGCATTAGTAATGTGATTTTAACTAGGTTCTGTAACGTAAGAACAACAATATAAATGTAAGTAATACCCCTATTCTCATTATATTTACAAATAACATTTCCTACTGATATTTTAGGATATAATGGGGGCTTCATTTGTAGCAGCGCTTTTTAATGATGTAGAGTTTAAATTACTGTCAGGGGTAAATAGCCTTTGCCATAACGACGAGTCGACATTTTGGGACGTTTTATCATATTGTAGTTGTGCGACGTTCATATTACCCTCTGAATTATTTTGCATTTGTCATGTACACTGGGGGGTCCTGCCGAGCGCACCACATCCGATCGTCACCCATCCAGATGCTGAAAGCACTTGCTTAACTTCAGTACATGAAAATAAAAACAAACAATCTGGCCACAAAAGCTAGCTGTTGGATTAGATACTTTGGTATCTGAAATTTTTATATAGTTAATCTGCCTATATCCATAACATTTACATAGTCATTGCTCGATGGTCAGTACCAGTTTCATAATTTTTTTAATAATGCAACTACGAGGCATGGTTGTGAGCTAGAGTTATAATGTCTAAGACACTTTTTGTACTTTTCATATAAATTAGGTAAGTCCATGCATAGAAAAATCTAATTACAAATGTATAGGGTTTTGGTAAATTATATTATTTTATTTCTAAGCATTTTTTATGTTCAACACATCAAGTCATTACTAAAAACGTAAGTTTACACACACAAGAAAAACTGAAAGTCTAGCGCTATTTTATTCATTAGCCATACTGCATCTGGAATGGCAATGGATACAACCATTAATGGTTAGATACGATTATATAGTGCATGTGTTGACCGATATGATGACGTATGCGATGATCGACATGGAAGTATACATCAATTAATCTTCTACATATGTAATAGCTATAAGGAAACGTTTCTTTAGCGTGTATATGACGTATGCGAAGACCGGTAAATCATTTCTGTACGCCATTTTCATCACGTATAAGATGACTGACAGGAAACTCAATTTCTTTATTGTTTATACAACTTTTGTGTAGACTAATAGGATACTTCGATTTCTTACCACCGTATCTCCTCTGCGTGTGCAAGACAAAATGACTGACATGAGACGTTGAGATCCATGAGGTTGGTAACGAATGATAGGATAATCTTATTTTACCTCTGCGCGTACATGACGTAGGACGTGAAAAACAAGATAGTTTTATTTTTGATCTGCGTGTACATGGCGTTGGTCATTAATAGCAGTTTATTTTGAATTCTGCTCTGCGTGTACATGACGTTTGGTGTGAATGACAGAATATGTTTATTTCCCACTCTGTCTGTACATGACGTTGGTCACGAATGGCAGGGCAGATTAATTTCTCTTCTGCGTGTACTTGACATTCATAATGAATGACAGGGGCGATATTTTCCCTTTGTGTGTCACGTTGGTCACGAATAGCAGGATAATTTGTTTCTCTTCTGCGTGTACTTGACGTTGGTGACGAATGCAGATGACGTCGATTTTCCCTCTGCGTGTACATGACGTTGGTTACGTATGACAGATGACGTTAATTTCTCCTCTGCATGTACTTGACATGTACTATTGAAGAAACGGGTTTTTCTGAAGTAGCTACAAAGCGAATCTTGGTTACCAACAAAAGATGTTCATTTCACATAGGATCATGTAGTCGATAAGGCGCGTGCTTGGATGAAATATCAATTGACAAAGTATCATGTATATGTCAAATAAACTCTGTTTTAAAACGGACACGTAAAATATAAATTGGCTGGAAATGATCTGTTTGTTTATACATAACATGAAACTCTATAATGTTGAAATCATATTTCAACATACGAAATGAAATTAGATCAAATTTCTATCATATTGAAATTCATTCGATCTTTAGAACAGATGTGATAGACATATTAATCCTATAAATGCTATATTCACATTTCATAGTGTATTTATGTAACTCTATTGCTGTTTTGAAGCACATCTAGATAATACACATATTTGTGCTACAAGATGCTTCTGTGACATTTCCGTCTGTGGAAATGATGTACACCTCACAAGTCGGAGGTCACCGGATCGATCTCTGATATAAATATACTAAAGTACATGTTTACAAATACAAGTCTTAATGAGATCGCAACAGGAGAAAGGCTACTTGTTATTACAAAAATATTATATCTTCATTAATTAGAACAAGACAATTGTCTGTGACAATGTTTTGAAAATTGATTTTATTTGTTTTGGTTGAAATATCCTACAACAGGTCTATATTGTATTCCCTACCCAACAAATTACAATCAGAAAAATACAGTAGTGAAAATACTGAAAAAAGACTGAAAATACCAGTGGCCGATTTTGGAAAAGGTGGGGGGGGAGGTCATGGAAAGAAGAAGAGGCACAAATAACAACAACAACAACAACAACAACAACAATAGTTATAATAATAATAATAATAATAATAATAATAATAATAACTAGACTTTGTCAAGACAAAGACACGGGCTTTCCACTGTCCATGTAAAGACAGTCATGTTGAAGATAAATATATGTGATTTGTCCTTGATCTATGTTTCAGGTCAGGGAGACTGACTGACATAAGTTTTATAGTTCTCTGTTAAGTCTGTCACCAGTTATCCCATTACATATGATTTCACGTTTTGACCAATGTGACCTTGACCTTTTACCCAATGACCTTGGAAAAGGATACACTACTAGACAAAGTCAAAGAGACTAACTGACAAAAGTTACATGTTCCTGTGTTAAAGCAGTCACAAGTTATCGCAATACATAAGATTTCACATTCCGGTCTCTGTGACCTTGACCTTTGACTGTATGGTCTTGAAAAAGTAATCAGTTCTAGAGAAAGTCAAAGACACTAACTGACAAAAGTTACATGTTCCTGTGTTAATGCAGTCACCAGTTATCGCATTACATAAGATTTCACATTTTGACCACTGTGACCTTGACCTTTGACCAATGGCCTTGAAAAAATATACAGGTGTAGAGAAAGTCTTAGAGACCAAATAACATAAGTTTCATGTTGCTGTGTTAAGTTTGTCACCAGTTATCACATTACATAAAATTTCACGTTTTGGTCTCTGTGACCTTGACCTTTGACTCTATGACCTTTAAAAAGTATACAGTTCTAGAAAAAGTATAAGACACTAAGTGACAGAAGGTTCATGCTCCTGTGTTAAGTATGTCACCAGTTATTACGGAACATAAAATTTCACGTTTTGGTCTCAATGACCTTGACCTTTGAGCTTATGACCTTGAAAAAGTACACAGTTCTAAACAAAGTCTCGTAGACAGTCTAGGAGATTAATTGACAGAAGTTTCATGTTCCTGTGTTAAGTCTGTCACCAGTTATCGTATTACATAAGATTTCACATGTTGACCCCTGTGACCATGACCTTTGACCCTACGACCTTGAAAAAGTATACACTTCTACAGAAAGTCTAGGAGGCTGTCAGCAGTAAGTTATCTATCCTAATGCTGAATGCAATGAAGACTGGATCGGGGGAAGAAATAGAGGAATATGGAATATCTTGTTACATTTTCGAAGGCAGAATCTGAAAAATGTATCATTGCATATCCATATACACAATTTTGTAATAATCACAGATACCAAAGTATCACTGGAAAGAAGGTGAAATCAAGTGACCATTAGAACTAAGTAAAATGAAGAAGTGCCAATGATATTCGAAACCCCAATGCCATTAGAATACGAGAAATTGAATGTGATAACGATCTCAACAAGAAGAAAATATTGCGAATCCCAATACAACAATAGCGTCCCCTGGTCACCATGCTACAACCATCGCAAATGTCCCATGGAAACATATCGAGTTCGGTGAAGAGGTCAAGCTCGGTGAAAAGATCATCAGTTAATTTCAGATTTGATAGGCGAAAGATGGGGGTCACTGTATATGGTCGTACACCAAAATACTGTCTAACATCTATCTTGAGAGGGAGACTTCATATTGTTTAGTAAGATCCCTGTATCGACCATAAAACTTCCTTAATGACGCTTTCAAGAGTTCAACAACATAACCTTGTGTGAATAGTTTATGGCTAGTCGTTTGGCTCTCTGAATAAAATATTCACAAGAGGAGCATGCTCTTGCATAACGTATAAGTTGTAGAATGAAAACGCCATAGACAAGGGAAAACGGAATATTACTACTCAGAATATAAATACTAACAAATAGGACAAACTTTCCTGAAGATTTCATTGAACATTTATCACAAGAATAAAGAACGAAAATTACTATAGAAGCACATGATGCTGTGATGAAGTATGCTTTATATCTTGAAATATCGTTAAAATCATATGCCAACGACGATTGAACTTATCTGATTATTATAACATAACACCAAAGTTGTTATCGTTTTGAAAAAACAAATACAATAAAACCTGCTTTAGCGACCACCTGTGTATAAAGACCATCTGGTCACAAAGACCATTTTTTGCTGTCCCAATAGTACTATTTGTGTACATATAAATACCACTTCCCTGTAAGGGCTGGTTTTGTTGTGTCCCTAAGGAGGTCATTATATACAAGTTTCACTGTAATCAAGACGATCGTTTTTGTCAATAAGACTTCACCAGTTGAGTTTAATTCTAAAATGAGAGGACTAAAACCTTTAACCTTTCATGTAGGAATAAAGTGAACTGAAGTAAAGCAGACCTGGAAACAAATAAATACGAGTCAGACGCCTTAATATGTCAAGATAATGGGAACGAAAATGTGTGATATCTTCTAATACAATGCCCGGATCTTGTTAGTTCTATGTTGACACCTAAACTTTAATACTTTCATGTAAAAGAGTGGTTCACTAGGTATGTATCTACTAACCGGAAAACTAAATAATGTTTTAAAAACGAAATAGGTCTCTACAGCACTAATTACGTATTATGTCTTGCTGGACTGTCGTCCATGAAATGGTCATGTTAGTAGTCTATAACTTCGTCATATGTGTAAAGAGGTACGATTTTAAGGGGATCACCCACTGGTATTAATCATTTTCTCCTTCAGTAGTTAGATTCCGTCAAGTGCCAAAAATCTGTAGCATATAACTGTTATCGATGGTGTGGCATCTCTACACCTTTAACACCTTTTTGATGGTGCGGACCCATACATATACTAAACCACAAAGTACACAAGATAAAGTTTTCTGTGTTTCATTGACAGGCTGTGTAAAACTTTCTATCAATATTCAGTTTGGCCTGCTGGTTTCAACAGTCAATGAGCAATCGATTGTTTTGAGGGAAACAGTAACATATAAAATGGTTGTCTGTCAATGATCGTCATTCAGGGGACATCCTAACTTAGTTTTAGGACTAGCATCATTAGCTCACCTGAACCGAAGGTTCAAGTGAGCTTTTCTAACCGCTTTTGTTCATCGTCTGTCTGTCCGTCTTTTCACATTTTGGAATTCTTCTCAAAAACAGCTGAAGGGATTTGATAAAAAGTTATAGGAAGGTTCTCTACCAAGTTTGTTCGTTTCGACCAGATCGGCCCAGGGGTGGATCCATGATGGGATAAAAGAGGCTTCAGGGTGTATCCCTCTTTGAAAATCATCTTCTCCAGAACTATTGCATGGATTTAAAAACGGACTGCATCTGATTGATCTACATAAATGTATGATTAAAGTTTGTTAATTTCGTAGAAATCGGAGAATACATTTTGTCGTTTTTTACACATTGTCATTTTCATCCATTTTTTGTATTATTTCTTTGATTTTATCCCCATATATTCACCATGATGCATTTATTTTATTTTACATGTGATTAGGTAGAGAAATGCTTTCCTGAAATTTAATGTTTTGAATTTTTATGAATCTTAAAAACTGCAAACAGAAAGGTGGCATTTTGTCACGCTCTCCACTTGATCTTCAAAACCGCTGAAGGGATATTGACAAAACTTTAAAGGAAGCAAGTACCGAAGTTCCCTTACCAAGTTTGTTTGTACCAGATCCATTCAGAGGTAGATCCAGGGTAGGACAAAATGGGCCTCAGAGGGTAACCCTCTTTGAAAATCATCTTCTCCAGAACTATTGCATGGATTAAAAAACTAATTGCATCTGAGTAATTTACATGGATGCATGATTCAATTTCCTGTTTTTGGAATGAATTGGAAAATTAATTTTTGACATGTTTTTGACATCGTTCCCGGCTTTATCATTTTCACTCATGTTTAAGTCTCATCCACTACCATGGAGTGTTATAACAATTTGTAAATTGATATTCCCATACTTGTAGGATATCAATACAGCTCAGGTGAGCGATGTGGTCAGTGGGCCTCTTGTTATTATGACTGGATACTGATATAACAAATGTATTTGTTCTTCACCATTTGTACCCAATAATCTAGGACAATGGAGTATTTTTACATTATCACAAACTTTGACTATTCTAGGAGTTTTCCATTGTCACAGTTATACTTCCGAAAAAGACGTGTAATACAAAATTCGGTACGATAATTACTTTGTATTTGAAATGTTTCACTGTTGATCTACAAATAAACAGCGAATAACAAGGGTACATACTTTTTATCTACCCACTATAAACTTTGCGGAATATCTGAAACAAAATCCCAAAATCGTATTCCCTAGAGGAAGATATTAATGTAAACTATTTGTCTTGAAAATACGATATTAAATATGTATTTTGATAACCGTATCTTAAGTAAAGAATTGATAGACTATGAATCCAAGATTTAGTAACACACATTACTATAGATGTGCAGTGGAGCTTGTTGTATTAAATCTGAGATATAGAACTATTATAATACTACATACTATACATTTAAGACAATGATTTATATCAATATATATATATATATATATATTTGTGAAAATAGTGCCCAATAATTTTGCTAACAAAGACGTGCAAAAAGTATCCATACACTATTATTTTTACCACATATGTCATATAAAACCACATTTATTTTTAAAAAAAAAATCATTCTGAAGCCTTTTCGTAACGCATTTCAATAGAATGTTCCCCGTTGAAAAAATAATTGCATACAGTTTCATTATTTATTCATTTTTTAATTTCTTGAATCAGAAATTAAAAGATTTACATGTATTTATCTAACGTTGAAAAAATAATTGAAAACAGTCTCATTATTTATTCATTTTTTAATGTCTTGAATCAGAAATTAAAAGATTTACATATATTTATCTAAACAGAAAGTTTAAGTTTATTGATGAAAACTCCCTATATGTGTAAGTAAAATTGTAATGTATGATTTTTACTTTGAAATAATACATTAGAAAATTACACAAAAAAAACCAATGAAACTTGAAATTTTTATCTTTTTAACGATGAAAATTTTGAAAGATTCTGAAACAAAAGTAAAATGGTTGTACGTTAAAAATAATCCGAAAGTTTAAATACTTTTTGAAGTAAAAATTGTCATTTAATTTTTGGAAACAGAAATACAAAATACAAGTAGAGTAAAAGTGTTACATAGTCAAATTAAGAGAAAACGAAAAGCACATTTTGCATTTAGGTTATTTGAGGACGACTTCCAATCAAAACAATGTTAAACTATATTAAATATTATTAACAATAGAAGTTATAGCATTACTAATGCTCAGGACGATCGTTTTTGTCCATAAGGCTGTTGAGCTCGAATTAGATATAAATGTACGGTTCCGAAAGAAAAGGTTGTATTATAAAAAGCCAAATAATAAATCAAACTGTATTATATACCCTATGTTGAGCTCGAATTAGATATAAATGTACAGTTCCGAAAGAAAAGGTTGTATTACTAAAAGCCAAATAATAATTCAAACTGTATTATATATCCACTGTAAAAATGAATATCTTAGTCTTCGGAAATTTATATTGTGCTATAAAGATGATAGGAATTTCTCTGACATTCGTCAGAAGTCTTAGGAATGTGTCTTGTGAGTTTCCTCTGAAGAATGTAAGATAATATTCTACATATCATGTACAGGGACGCTATTCACCAATTAGACCTTAAACTACCTAAATGACCTTTTCCCTGAATTCGAAAGGGTTTCCATGGAACATTTGCGACGGGTGTACCATGATAACCGGGGATGCTGACTCCTCCCGGACACATTGTCCCATGCCATTTGGGATTCGCAAATGTTCGTCATATTGCGACTGACTTGGAATTTCGAATATTCATTCATACCTGGAAAAGTGGGGGTAATACCTCCGAAAAGGTCCTCACATATTCACAACCGGCGGTGCCAGGGTCCCTCTTGAGAAAAATGAAAAAAAAATCTGAATATAAAACATCAAATATCAGAGGTATGATACATATTTAAAATCGAATGGAAACAGATTTCAAGATATATTAACTTGAAATTTATTACATGATTTGTTGTTCTATGTTAAATATAATCATCGGTTACCAGTGACACTAAAGTTGATCAAAAGCTGACACCCGAGGGTCAGTTATATTGTTCCTCATAGATATTCGTTGATCATTAAAATTTCAATAGCCATGTAGGTGAAATATTTTATCAATTTTTTTTTGTAAACGGGTGTCGTCAGTTTCATTTTTCATATGTCTGTTTATTGACATTTTCATTTATCTTATTTATTTCTGATGTTTTATTGGACAAATACAAACGTGAAATATTATAGGGTAGACTCATATTTTGAACATTTTAATTGTATTTAAGTCTTTGATACATGAGGAATGTCGTAGACAGTATACAATTATTAGTTTAGTCGGCAAAGCGAGACATTATTACAAATATCGGGTAATATATTTTGATGGCTAACGAAGTACAGTATGATTTTTTTTATAAGATTCACAACGATTAAATATCAGAAGTTAATTAATTGCTAAACACAATACCTTTTACTATCTAATAACAAAGCGAAACTCACATCAAACTGCAGTCCTGCTTTTAATTAATATCTGTACAAGGGATCGTGCAATAAGTTTATATCTAGAATAGAGTAATTATCACGACAATGTCTTACTACAGTCTATATTACAAATCCTTTTTCATTTGTCCTGTATCAAATATCTACAAGCATCAGCTAACTTCTAAATATGTACGTAATTTAATGGTTTTCTGAAATGAAAAAGAGTGTAAACAGAAAAGTTATAACGATAATCAAATTTTAAAGCCAAAGCTTGTATCAAGCATCATGCCTCTTGTAAAGCTTGTATCCGTTATCACATCTTTGGTAAAACAAACCTGGAAAGTCAGAGCTTGTTAATGTATCTGGTAAAAAGTCAGAGCTTGTATCCGGTATTATGCCTTGGATAAAGCCAGAGCTTGAATCAGGTATCATGTCTCGGGTACAGTCGGAGCTTGTATCAAGTGTCATGCCTTGGGTAAAGCCAGAGCTTGAATCAGGTATCTTACCTCTGGCAAAGCCAGATATTTTATAAGATATCATATCTCTGATAAAACATCTGAAAAGCCAGTTGAAGCTTATATCAGATATCACACATCTGGTAAAGCCAGAGTTTGGATCAGGTATCACACATCTGTTAAAGTCAAAGTTTGTATTAGGTATCACATCTCAGGTAAAACCAGAGCTTGAATCATGTATCACACCTCTGGTAAACCAACCACTGGTAAAACTAGAGCCTTAATCAGGTACAACACCTCTGAGCTGGTATCAGGTATCACACCTGTGGTAAAGCCAGAATTTTTACAAGATATATCTTTGATAAAACCAAAATCTGAACAGTCAGTTTGAGCTTATATCAGGCATTACACCTCTGGTAAAGTTAGAGCTTGGATCAGCTATCACACATCTTGAAAAGCCAGAGCTTGCATCAGGTATTATGCCTCGGGTAAAGCTAGAGCTTGTATCATGTACCATACCTCATGTAAAGCTAGAAGATATTAGATCTCTGATAAAACCAACATCAGAAAAGTCAGTCGAAGCTTATGTCAGGTATCACACCTCTGGTAAAGCCAGAGTTTGGATCAGGTATCACACATCTGGTAAAGTCAGAGTTTGTATCAGATATCACACCTTTGATAAAGCTAGAGCTTTAATCAGGTATCAATCCTCTGAAAAAAAGCCAAACTTTAGTAAAACTTTGGCTTGAATCATGTATCACCTATCTGGTAAAGCTAGAGGTTGT
The DNA here is from genome assembly GCA_030159075.1 of Atrina japonica. Taxonomy (NCBI): domain Eukaryota; kingdom Metazoa; phylum Mollusca; class Bivalvia; order Pterioida; family Pinnidae; genus Atrina; species Atrina japonica. Next base: position 143,863 of record BROG01001008.1, on the reverse strand, counting down.
ATCAGCTATCACACCTCTGGTTAAGTCAGAGATGGTATCGGGTATCACACCTGTGGTAAAGCCAGTAATTTTACAAGATATATCTGTGATAAAACCAACATCTGAACAGTCAGTTTGAGCTTATATCAGGCATTACACTTCTGGGGAAGTTAGAGCTTGGATCAGATATCACACCTCTTGCAAAGCCAGAGCTTGCATCAGGTATTATGTCTCGGGTAAAGCTAGAGCTTGTATCATGTATCATACCTCATGTAAAACTAGAAGATATATATATCAATCCTCTGAAAAAAGCCAAACTTTAGTAAAACCTTAGCTTGAATCATGTATAACTTATCTGGTAAAGCTAGAGGTTGTATCAGCTATCACACCTCTGGTTAAGTCAGAGATGGTATCGGGTATCACACCTGTGGTAAAGCCAGAAATTTTATAAGATATTATATCTCTGATCAAACTAATTTCTGAAAAGCCAGTCTGAGCTTATATCAGGCATCAAATCTCTGGTGAAGTCATAGTTTGGATCAGATATCACACATCTCGTAAAAGCAGAGTTTGTATTAGGTATCACACCTCTGGTAGAACCAACATCTGGTAAAGCCAGAGCTTATATCAAATATTACACCTCTGGTAAAACCATCATCTTGTAAAGCTATAGCTTGAATCGGGTATCACATCTCTGATAAAGCCAGAGCTCTTATCAGATATCATACCTCTGGCAAAACCAACCTCAGGTAAAGCTAGAGCTTGAATCAGGTATAACACCTCTGGAAATGCCAGAGCTTGACTCAGGTATCACACATATGATAAAGCTAGAGCTTTAATCAGGTATCAATCCTCTGAGAAAGCCAGACTTTAGTAAAACCATAGATTGAATCAGGTATCACATATCTGGTGAAGCTAGAGTTTGTATCAGCTATCACACCTCTTGTTAAGTCAGAGCTTTAATCAGGTATCAGTCCTCTGAAAAGCCAAACTTTAGTAAAACCTTAGCTTGAATCAGGTATTACATATCTAGTGAAGCCAAAGTGTGTATCAGGTATCACACCTTTGATAAAGCCAACCTCTGATATAAACAAACCTCTGATATATACAATGCCTGAATCAGGTATCACATATCTGGTAAAGTCAGAGTTTGTATGAAGTATCACACCTCTGGTAAAGTCAGACTTGATATCAGGCATCACACCTCTGGTAAAGCCAACTTTTGGTAAAGACAGATCATTTATCACATTTTAGTCAAACCATAGCTTATATCAGGTATCACACCTCTGGTAAAACCAACATCTGGTAATTTTGTTAATTTCTGTATCAGGTAAACACGCTTATTCAATTGACCTTTAACAACATGCCCAACACGGCACCTTTTGGAAAACTTTTCCATCATGACGTCAAAATTAAATGGCCCGTCAAACATTTGTTTAATTATGTCGTCACAATCTAATGACGTCAAAAAGCACATTTGGCGATAGGTCAATTATATTATTCCTTTGTTACAATATAGCATTTACACAACGGCTAGTCTGGACCTTCATGTTAACGTTTGGTGTATCCTCGAGGCAACATTAAAGTTGTGCTTTTCTTCTGAGTATGTATGTATGTATGGTGATAATCTACCCTACCTACTACGGATACATATAATTCACAACTTTATTGGTTTAAATTTGTGAAAGCTTATCTATAAATTAAAAATCTTTGGAACAGCAGGTTCTACTTGTGAATGCAGTTTGTTGTTTATTCTCTTCAGTTTGTTTTCTTCTTTATCTTTCATTTCGCCATTTAAGAGGTACATCAGCTTTCAATAAAATCTCTAGAATTTTTCCTTTGAGTGAAATGATATTGTTCAAGAATGCCGGCCTACTGTGAGGTGCACCGAGCAGCACGTATGAAAATATACAAAACATAAGCTGGAATTATAGTTTTCTAGGGATTGAATTTCTATGGTGCGTTAATTAACACTCGTACCTAAATATAGATATCAAAACACAGGCGTACAGTAGCGCCAGAAAGATTGAATGATTGCTATATCGTTCCCTGCAGAAAGTGAATACAATTCATATCATACTCACTTAAAGAGAACTCACTTAAAATTTCATGTTTAATAAGAAGACTCTTAATATGGTGATATGTCGCTGAACTAATTTAAATGATTCCAGGAAATTGAACTATTACATCAGTTTTATGCTTCCGGTTAGCTGGAATGTGATATATCCAGGATAATTAAGTCGGTATCAAATCATCATTGTAAAATATTATCACTCAGTCTTAATGATCTGAAGTTTTAATCCTGGAAAAAAACTACTTTGTTCATCATTTAAACACTACCGACGAAAGTTAATACTACGCGAAATCAATGGAGATGTATCAAAAGTTACTCTTTGAATTATTCCCTGACAATCTTCAAATAAGCCCCTGTATTAATTGGTATTTTGGGCTTCAAATGAATTATCCTATTAACTGGTTTCCCTGACCATCATTTAATAAGACAAAGCAAAAAATATTATTATTATTATTATTATTATTATTATTATTATCATTATTAATAATAATAACAATAATAATCACAGACGGTTTCAACGTGTTTGTAAACCTTGGCTTTTGATCCTTTTACGGGACAGTTTGTAGTTGTTAATGTCACATGTTACAGTCTATTCAATGGTAGATTTACCCATGAAAAAGGCCAGTGTAAAAAAATCATAGGTTTTGAACTCTATTCGTTAAAAGAGTGTAGATGTCATCTATATCATTGATGTCTTGTTGATCTTTTGGTATCTGCTATTATATTAATGTATATTTTATTATATATATATATATATATATATATATATATATATATATATATATATATATATATATATATATATATATATATATATATATATATATACATAAATATATATCTGCGTGTGCGTGTGCGTGTGTGTATGTGTGTGTGTGTGTGTGTGTGTGTGTGTGTGTGTGTGTGTGTGTGTGTGTGTGTGTGTGTGTGTGTTTGTGTGTGTGTGTGGATTCAAGCCATTGGCATTATACATTTGAGATTCAGGACGGTTCATAATATACACAACTTAACACACCGACTTATATTGACTAACCAACCAAAATCTAAATGGTTTTTGTTAGGTGGAAAATAAACATATTTTAATTTGTTGCTACCGGATGTCGAAACTTTAGAACTGCAATTGTTTGAAGTGGTACGACAATGTTGTCTGACTTTTGGTAGAGAATGTATGTAACGTGATATGTAAAGTGCGCTCGCTATCTCCTGAAGATGTGTTTATATATTCAGTTTTCTTTGGGAATCTAGGTTCCACATCAGTATCGAATTATCACAAGAATGTTGAAATCATCTTTTATGTTTTCGGCTGTACAGGCTCAACATACGAATGTTATCTGTATCTGTTGTAAAATGAAAGTAACTATTTAATTAAAAATATATTCTCCATATATATATATATATATATATATATATATATATATATATATATATATATATATATATATATATATATGTTTGTATGTATATATACGTACGTATCAAGAAACGCAATCACCTTTTCAGGCGCTGCTATAGGCCAGTCTTATTTCCCCGCCATTTTTAACTTTCCATTCCATTTCCACACTTAAATTTCAAATTGCCACAGTTTAATTTTCAGTTTCACTGCTTTCATTGTATTAATTTATAAGGCATTCATAGAAATATTGATGTCGACAAGACGCCATAAATGAGCAAATGGAACTCTCAGATTTATTTATATATCTATAAGACGCCATAAATGAGGAAAGGAACCCTCATATCTATATAACTATAAGACGCCATAAATGAGCAAATGGAACCCTTAGATGTATGTATCTCTCCATCTATAAGACGCCATAAATGAGAAAATGGAAGCCTCAGATGTATCTATCTATCTATCTATCTATCTATCTATAAGACGCCATAAATGAGTAAATGGAATCCAGAAATGTCAACCACTGTTACTTATCGATCATCAAAATGGTCATGTAGTCTCCGCAGGTGAACTTGATAAATACAATAACTGTAAAAGCAATCATTCTTCTTTTGGAAACACCCTTTTTGAAAATTGTTTATCCCTTTTATTAAGCAAATTGACATCTTAGATTTCCGCTCTCTAGTTTTTTTCTTGTGCTTCTTTGTTTTGAACATATTTTGAAACCAACTTTACACTGAAAAGGGATGTTTAATTGGTTCATTGTTGATTAATTCATTCATTAAATACGAAATGTGAAGAGATAAAAGAATAGCTAACACCGATTTTTAATTAATTAGTAATTAATTTTTTAATGTAAATCGGCAATGAACATTCCAGGACCTTTAGTGAAAAAAATGAAGTGAATCTTACAACGAATTGTTTGCGTTACCAAATTTCAACCAATACTTTAATCGAAAGAAAGACAAGAATATGCTATTTACATAATAAAGGGATGATGAAGAAAGAGCTGTTACAAAGAAGCATAAAGAAAAACTTTAGAAAAGGTCAGCTTTAGTCAAACACCATGGTGCTGTATCAATCAGAAGACAAAAGAGGTGGTGATATCTTTGTGTCTGAAACCATCAAGACAGTTGCAAGATATCTGAGAATGACACACTCAACAAAATATAACTTCTTGAAATCCACTTCGTCAAAATTCCCAGATAAAACCTAAATATGTGGTTCTTTCTCATTTTGAAGAAGATAGATGACTTGCTTAGAAAGTCGATTGTGTAAAACAACTTTTAATTATGTAACCGATCTCAAATTTTTAATATGATATTCCGTGCAGAATCTCGATTCTAAAAGTAAAAGTATTGATTTTCACTCAAGTTCTTTCCGTCTGTCAAAATCGTATCTCAGACACGCATATTCTTTAAGTATTATATTTCTTGTGTGCCGCTGAGAAAATCGGAATGCATAATGTTACGTTAAGATCGGAGTCGTCTGCATATATCGTCTTCGACAATCAAACAAAACCATTAGTTTTTGGATATTAATTTCATAAATGATATTTCTTCTATCTGACTTGTATGGTGTAGTTTCTTTAGATCAAACATAGCGATAAATAGGCAAGCAAAAATTTTAAAACGATAACACACACACACACACACACACACACACACACACACACACACACACACACACACACAGAGTATCTTTAATATAATGATGCAAATAAGATATACTCCCTATGATAACAATAATACACAATGTCAAGGAAGTGTAATTTAGAAGTAGAATACCAAAGGACGAGAAAATACATATTCTCATATATAGTGAAGATACCTCATTGTCACAATAACAGCATGAATTCGAGCAGTTTTGTTTTTTAACAGTTCGTGATACCTTTACAATTCTTCATGATTCTTGTAATAGTGAAATTTTTCAGATCTTGACTCCAGTTATCAGTTTGGTATGAGCTTTTGGGGGGATGGGGGCTCATAATTTCAGGTTGATCATTCAATGTTTTAATAATGAGCTCTGGGCTAATGACACCGTCATTATGTTATAAAAAATAGATGGGCAGATGGTATTGTTAATTTCCGAGTGTCAATATAGCCACTGACATTTAGGTATCGTGTGACTGGTAGGAGAAGCCGAGAGTCACCGTATGGAATTTCACCAAAACGCAGTGATTCCACCGCCTCCAGACCTGAGTGTAAGAAAACACAGTCCGGTAGTATAACTTCACGACTGCGACAGTGAACAATGTGTTATGTTTATAACCCATGGTCTCCAACCAATTGTACCCTCTTGTAACGATGCATAGAACTCACAAATGGCTTCTGTGATGCAACACATCCTCTGGGCCTAGTATTATGGGGTTAAAGAGTTGAAGTAGACACTTTACACTCGTGACACCATTCTAGCTGTATGATGTGTTCAGCCAGGGATGTTATTGTCTCTCTCCTGTTTTCACTATTAATGTTCTGTCTTCCCGTCAGTGTTTAGATCATTTGACAACATTTGTGTTGAAAAATGTTCATGTGCGAAAGAATTATTCTGGTGCATCTATCCAAGAAACCCCAAAGTATCGTGAGTGATGGAGAAATAATAAAAAGAAAATGTTAACACATTGTATCCTGGAAATTATTTTGCCTACGTTTAATTTTCGCCATTTATGTCCGTAGAAAAATAAAAGGGAGAAATTTTCAAGCTTAATAATTGAAGTACGTCAATGAGACATCAAGGTGATTAAGGGCAGACGAGGTGTACCAGTCCTACATCGAACGATGGTTCTTAGCACAACTGTGGGACTCATACGCGGGGATCTATTTAATTTAAAACTCTCCATCGTGTATGGAGTATAAATTACCCACATGCATAAATTTCCACAGTTTACAGTATATATACATAATTCAAATGTCATATTTTTTCTTTGAAAAAGATAATACATAGGATTCGAATTAATTATGGAGCTGAACCCATTTGACTTTAATGCCATTTAATGTGTCTTGGGAATCTACTTTTTGGCATTCTAATTTGATAAAATTGTCATTTCAGTGTGTTTATTTTTGGCGAGTATGATATGGCAGCACTATAACTTTGGTATTATGTTTATAATATTTACAACCACTGTGTCGTTACCATTGCAATTGGAAACTTTTAGTCCCTGTGGTATACATAAACTTAATAACTGGTATCTCCATATTTTATTCTAAAGTAATATTTTATATTGATAGCACCTTAAAAGTGAATACAACCTTTTTACAGTGGTTACTCTTAGACGGATCTGATAGTACATGATTTGTTCCTCAGGTGTCAAAATAAAAATATACACAAATATATACGGTTGAATCTTACCTTCCGACCACCAAAAGAATACGTTCTTGATGAGGTAATTTCAAATCTTATAGTGGTTGTATAGAAAAAACCTCGCGTAACTAACCATTATGTTGATAGTCATTTAGATGATCTCGATAGCCAGATATAACCACGTTCCTTACATTCTCGGACAACAGACTGAACGTAAATATCTTATATAAATATGTATGCCGCGATTTAGAAGTAAATAAATATTTTATCATTGGCGATCATTAGTTGTTCGTGGTAGTTATATCTACATAAAATAAATATTGTATTTATAGAAATATACTTTTTACTTCATAATCAGCTAATTAGCCACTGAAATTAGTAAAAATAGAATCAATGGATGAAATTAACTGTAACTGCAGGCACTTCGTATTGATTATGCATTGGTTTTCAGCGTCAAGTTACTAATAACTGTCGCCATTATTGATGCATCTCGTGTCGTTTCTATTCAAAGAATGTATCCGGTTACCATTTATGATAGATCCTGCGCAATTTCCGGTTCCGCAATGCCGATAAATTACCAACAGAAATCGTACAAAGATATAAAGCTTCCATTATGCAACAACCTGATCTATCGTTTTTATGATGAATGGCTGTTCTTCGTTTGTATTTCACTTGTAAGAAAATTTGATTCTTGTGTTAGCAAAATTTGAATCCATTATGGAAACACTCGATACCACCGGATCTATCTCGATCATGCTCAGATTTGGTCATTAAAGAATTTCTTGTACATTTAAAATCGGGCATTTCAGTTCTATTGTGGAATACAATCAGTGATCTGAGTGTCAATTTATTTTTCTTGTGATTATAAATTTATATCTTCTCCACTTTAATTGGTTCCTCTGTGACACGGTACATTTAGCTACAATAATCGGGAATTTACATCCACAAGGAGGCGCACATGTTATCTAGTTACACAGTTTTATGGTAATTAATCGAGAATAATTTGAAAAATCGATTACTTTCACTGTAATATGATAGTTTTTACATTTGATCTATGATATTGTTTTTCATACCGTTATGTGAGTGTTATATTACATCCCAATTGAATGTACACTGAGGAAACTGTAGGACGTTTTAAATCAAGAGCTAACTGCATCAATATTGAGTAAATGTCTTTGACAATGGTAATCATTCCCAGTTCAATGCCGCAATGCTTTCTGCATGTATGTCTTTTATCGTACAAATGATCAGAATTAATGTAAACAAGATTTATAGGTTTTTAATCTATTGTAAGTGATCTACAAACAAATATATCTAAACCATTGGGTAAAATAAAGCTCTTACAAGCTGTTCACATTTTAGAGCAATCGTTTTATGAAATGCAATTGTGAATATCGCTTCTTTGTGTATGAGCGGATATCTATTGCATGATGCCAGCGCACAATGTGTCGTATTGTAGTTCAGACATGTCTCATATCAGACGCTCGAGTTTATTTTCATCGACACATTAAAACCTACCGAACACCTGATTGTACCCCAGCAAACACTGTAGTTCATTAGTTTTCGTTTAATCATGTGACCACACGAAGTTACAAATAATATGTGATACGTATTATAGTCAATAAGATATGCTTCAAAATCAGCAATCAACATTACGACCAATTAATTTTAAAAGTCTTCAATATCGAATGTCTTACTTAACCTTTTATACCAATTACCGACTCACAATGGGCGTGGCAGATTAACCGGAAATGCTCAGTTGATACCAATTTTAAAGTGTTAACGAGTAGGAAGTCTAGAAGATATCAATCATATAGATATAATTAACAGACTTGGACCGCTTAAAATCCAGATATGTGATTAGGTGTGCTGGAGGAGCCGTGAGTACACAGTTAAATTAAAATTATATAATTTAGGGATGAATCCTCGTCATAGGAACGGTTCAACACCCACTACTGAACAGAAAATTCAACATTTCACTTAGTGACGTCATTTATATACAGTAAGAGGTACTGACAAGAGACTGTAATGTGCTCATTTTAGTATATTTAGAATTAATGATTCAGAACCATTTGATGACACATAATTTCGTCTTGAGCAATGATTTCGGACTTTTACAAATTAATTAGTTTTATATCATCATTATATTGACAAAATAATAAATTATGTCTATGAAAGCATATATTTTCTAATCACAAGAGGCAATTAAGTGACCCATTGTTGGCCGTCGTCGTCGTACGTCATGTGTAATTTATTTTAGCATTTTAAACTTCTAAAAAATTCGTACCATAGCATATTCTTATTAACTTGAGCGCCAAATGTCACAAACTTATAAATGTCTTTGTCGCAAATCAAACCTGTGACCGACCACTCGCGTTGATCGAGTGATAGGTCAGTCGACTCGCAAACGGAGAGTCCTAGGTTCAATTTACGATATGTTTATTTATCTCTGTGATATTTTGCATCTATGTTCCATATATTCCTGGACCTGGCACCATAAAACTTGATAACTTAATGGATGTCATTTATATACATTAAAAGGTACTGACAAGAGACTGTACATGTGCTCATTTTAGTGTATGTAGAATTAATGATTCATTAATCATCGCACCCAAGCTATTCAATTTCAAACGGGTTTTGCAGTGCCTGGACATTAACCATCTTCTACACAACACAGTCACATGTTCATGTGCATCATCTCTCTCATATATAATCCTATAGGGCATGTCATCACCGGCGACGTTTCTATTGTTGAAAATGAAAGCCTCCAAAATCTTTATTTTAAGAGGTCCCAAATACCGCGAAGCCCGTTCCTTTAATGGTAGAATTTCAGTTAAGTTATGAATTCTGTCGAAGATTATGCCCGACGATGGGCTAAACATGAAGACGTGGAACCAGACATTTTGTCTGAATGGCTAATATGTACGATCGTTGATAAAATCTCGTATTCGAAAGCTTAAAGGAACTTTGGAAACACGTTATCCATCTGTATTTAGTGATCCAGAAGTAGTGACTGAACTGGATAGGTTACATGACCAATATGTACTGGTCCCAGCAGACAATGCCTCAAATAATATAGTTTATATTTGCAAGGCACATTACCGTAATTGTTTATTAGAAGAGGTAGGGTTTAATACGAATTTAATACGAACTCCTACATATACACTCAGCTTACTTTAAAAGATGAACTCTTTCAAAATCACGTGTCCGTATTACGCTCTTTTGATGTACCTACAATCGCTACTGATTTTGAGCTACCGTATCTATATTGGATACCTAAACGTTATAAAACCCCATATAAGCAGAGGTACATAGTAGGATCTTTACTATCTTTACTCCTTACCAAGATATTGACAGCCGTTAAGGAGAAACTTCAGCAATACTGTACAGTTGCTATTTCCAGAAGCAGTGTAAATCAGATGTGGACACAGTCGAGACTGCTCAAGTGACTCCCTGTATATAAAGACTCCCTGTCTTATGCGACTTCATCTTATGTGCCCCAACAGTATTTCTTATATATTAACTGATTCGTATTTAGTGACACCCTGTTTTATGTGACCAAAATCTTCAAGTCCCTTTGACAGTCACATAAGACTTAAAAATTCTAAACAACTTTTAGAAAATTTGAAAGCACACAGTTTTTTTTCAAATTCACAGTATCAAAACATACGACTTCTCTACTCTTTACACAACTATTCCACATAAACAATTAAAAGAAAGACTTTTAGCATCATAGGCAACTGATTTTCACAAAAGGTGGTACCCGTAAATTTAAATATTTAGTGATTGGTTATCATGATACTTTAGTCAAACATCACTCTGATTCTACTCATAAATACATTGAAGTTGATATAAAAAGGATGCTGGAATTTCTAACAGACATTATATTTGTAATTTTTCAGTTTCAACAAACTGTCGGCATTCCTATGGGAACCAATTGTGCCCCGTTATTGGCCAACCTGTTCCTTTATTCATACGAAGCAGATTTCATTCAGAAACTGCTGAATCAAAAGAAGAAAAATGTTAGCTGTGTCCTTTAATTTGACATTAGGATATATCGACGTTTTGTCAATTAATAATGACAATTTTTATACATATGTCATTGCGATATATCCCAGAAATAATGATACAACAGAATCAATCACACGAACTTCATACTCAGACATTTTACTTACCATAGACAAAGACGGGAAATTGTCAACCAAGCTCTACGACAAACGCGACGATTTCGGCTTTCCCATCGTTAATTTTCCACATATAAGTAGTAATATCCTACAGTCGCCCGCATAAAAAGTTTATATTTCACAAATAATTCGATATGCAAGGACGTGTTCAACATATGAACTTTTCATATACAGATGTAAACTACTCACTGACAAATTATTGACACAGGGATATCGGAAACCGCGTTTGATGTCTACGTTCTGCAAATTTTACGGTCGGTATAATAGTCTTGTTTGCAATTACTCTGTTTCACTAGGTGAAATGTTGAGTTGCCTTTTCGTTGTCGGTTGTTGAGACGTCTGTACCAATTGTGACTAGGATTTGTTCCTCACATATTTCATTCGGACTTGACTATGGACTCACGGTGTGTGTGACTGTCGACGGGGGATGCTTACTCCTCCATATGGTTAAAATGGTTAACAGTATGTCCATTAATCCATATACCCCTAAAACACATTTGGACTGGCCTTGTTTATTCATTTACAGAAGAGTCCATTGTTTTTTTCAGGACTTAACATGATTTGTATGCAAAGAAATTCATATGATGAAACTAAGTACGGTATTTTTCCACAACAATACATATATGCAATTGTACATTCCAGCCCTTTGATATTCGAAGTGTCAACAATAAAATATATTAAAATAATCCTGTATTCAGCACTCCTCTTTGGAGTGTCACGCTTGGAAATAGCGCATCCCATTATAGGTGTTTCTTGGAGCACATAATCGTTTTACGGAAATTATTAACAATACCAAAGTTATAATTTTACAATGAAGGCCAAAACAAATAATCAAGACGATTGTTTCTGTCAATAAGACCTGTTCATTTTGAGCTCGAATTTAATGTTAATGTATATTTCCGACCGAAAAAGTGGTTTCCTATAGGGCCAAATAATACATCTAAATGTGCCACTAAATCTGTCTAAAAGTACCCATTGTGAAAAAGATGACTATCTTAGCTTCTGTGAAGTTAAGAATTTAAATGGTGCAATCCGAGTGAAAATCGAGGAGTACTAAATCAGAATGGGTAGATTGATAGAGTAGGCGTGGAACACTAAGTACGCATTGCGTCATGTTGTTTGTGGAACGCATAATGCGTATCGCGTCATGGTAGGTGTTGAACATTGATTAGGTATTGTACCATGAAGTCTGAACAGAAAGTATAGAGACGAAATCTAAGCTTTTTGTTCTATAAGTCAAAGAGAAATTGACACGACGGATTTGTGAAACGTTACACGTGATTTAAACGATAACTTAATTTGCATGCAATTAGAGACATCAACTGGGATTTGCTATTTTTTATCTCTTTTGTCAGAGCCGGAATCAAAATGCAGATTTTAATACCAATCCAGTATATTTCAATTTCCGTTTCTTGGCACAGTAAATATAGGCTGTTAAACCGTTCAGCATTGATATTTGTAACGATGTATCAGATTGCAATTATCTTATGACCAAAACAGCTGCTTTTTCGTATAAAATTGCATTAGAGATGCTGAAATAAAAAACACTGACGTAATGTAATCTCAGAAGTTACTCTTCATACAAAATGTAGAAAAAACAAGTCACTTCAGACCATGCTTCTGACTTTTTTTTAAAATCAAATTTAATTGATAAAGAACAATTTGAATTGCTTGTAAAGAGATGTTTTTTTTAAACATTCAAACAATATAGATTTCCCAGTAGTATATATCTTGGAACATTAGCTAATTTTTAAAAAAAAAAAAAGAGAAACATTTCGATTTTGTTCTACTTGTACTAAACGTACATGAACAAATAAGAGCATTACACACACATAAAAATCGGTTGTTGAGACGTCTGTACCAATTGTGACGAGGATACACTCCTCACGTGTTTCATTGGACTTGACTGTGGACTCACGGCGGGTGTGACCGGTCGACAGGGGATGCTTACTCCTCCATGGCACCTGATCCCACCTCTTGGTTTCCAGAGGTCCGTGTTTGTCCATTTTTACCGGATTTGTATCTATGTCCTGGACATCCTATTGATTTATACTTTGGTATCTGAGATTTTTATATTCCTATATATTTTATGAAAATAAGATCAGGTCCAGTGTGGTATGCATATGCAAATAGTATGGTTCAATCAATTAATTGCAAGTGAATAATGAACAAACCTGGAATTATTAAGCAATTTTCACAAAATATATAGGAATTTAAGAATGTTTATGTCTGTGTGTACATGTATCAATGTTTTGTTATTGTATATCAATAGTAAAATTGAAGAAAAACCAATATCAAAATCAATAATCAAAACTCAAGTCCATTATAACAATACGAATTAGATATGCAAATGGTCTCAACATGAAGAACAATTACGAATCCCAAACGGGATAAGATCAGGTGTCCGGAAGGAGTCTGCGTCTTCTGCTGGCAAGCCATACCCGTCGCAAATGTTCCACGGAAACATTGTTCGATGAGTGGGTCAAATTCGGTAAAAAGGTCAGGTTTGGTGATGAGGTCAAGTTCGGTGAAAAGCATGATTGGTGAAATGGAGCACATCTAAAAGGAAATAAAATATTATGAAAAAAAACCAAGAGGAACAAGAGGGCCTTAATCGCTCACCTGAGAATCATCTACAAATGTGAAAAGAAGACCAAGAAAAATTGTAGGCCTACATGCAGGCTGATCTGACCAAGAAACATAAACATTACAGTTTTAAGAAAGTAATAAAAAAATATCTAAATTTACATTTCAGGAAAATTCTTGCCCAAAAACATTTCATCACCTATATACAAGTAAAACACATGAAATGAATGCATCATAGTGAATGGAAGGGGAGATAATTGAGGAAATCATGTAAAAATAAATGAAAATGACAATGTCTGAAAAGATCTAATAACAAGTCAAGAATTAATATTCCTATTTCTATGAAAAACTTAAATTATACATTCATGTATATCACTCAAAAGCAATCTGTTTTTTAAATTCATGCAGCAATTCTGGAGATGAAGATTTTTTTAAAATGGGTACCATATAGGACCTATTTTGTCCCAGACGGATCCACCCCGAGGATGTGGCTGAAAACTTCAACAAACTTGGTAGAGAACCTTGAGTACTTGCTTCTTGTAATCTTTCGTCAAAAATTCCTTCAGTGGTTTTGAAACAAAAGCTGATAGGGTGAAAAATGCACACCCCTATTTTTACAGACTTAAAAATTTATTAAAAAAAATAGATATTAAATTATTAAAATTATTGAACAAAAACATTTCCCCACCTAATTACAAGTAGAACACTTTAAATGAATGCATCAGAGTGAATACGAGGGGAGATAATCGAGGAAAGCATGCAAAAATGAATAAAAATTACAACCTGACTGAAAACTATACACTTGGTAGAGGATTTTGACTACTTCGCTTCCTGTAAAGTTTCGTCAAAATCCCTTAAATGGTTTCAGAGAAGAAGTCGAAAATATGAAAACTTTACAGACAGACACCGGACGACGGACGGGGAGTGACCACAATACCTCACTTGAGCCTTCGGTTCAGGTGAGCTAAAACACAACTAATTCCCCTTTAATTAAAGTGAGCAATATGATTCCAGAATATCTAGATCTAATCACAATGTATTAAGATCAGTTCTTGATTACATTTAATGAAAAATGAAAGTTACAAGGAAATTATTAATAAATGTACTTTAATTGTAAAACGTTTCTTTTTTGTATTAGGTTTTCTTTTCAGCTTAACCTAGAATATAGTTTAGTCAATGTCACATCTTGTTTTAAGCAATTCGTGTTGAAAGCTGACACGTACTTCGCAATCAATGACAGCATTTATAAAACAGAGCAAACAGTTAGAATAACATCGCGAGTATAGCTAGTACATATGCAATAACAAAAATGGAGTGCAATCAAGAGACAAATAATAGAAAAAGAAAGTTATACAGTTCCATGGACAATGTCGACAAAGATTGATAGAATCTTACATGTGTGTGTTGAGTAGAAACGGAAATTTCCACCTGATTGGTAGGAATATGTGTGCCCAATCCTAGGGTCTCCCGAGTATATTGGATTTTCAGATTATTACCACGAGGGTGGAGATTTCCGTTTCTGCTCAAAACACCAGCATTTGATTATTTTTCTCCCTAAATTTGATAAAAGTTTATGTAGATCTATGCAAATAAAATATGACATAATTACGCACTGTATTCTAGAACCACAGAAACTGTACGTCACAAATTGTACTATGACGTCATAGCGATTGGGAGCTGCCTTTTTTGGGGAAAGACAGAGGAGTCTTTCCTATGGTAATCATTATCATTTACGGGCACGTGTGGGAGACAATTGTCCAATCCATATAAGGTGGCGGGGCGTATGCTGACAAGTGAGAACGATTACCCTAGTTAGTGTAATTTTAATGTTATGTTTATCACCTAAAATTTAAACTCGTTCAAGTCAAGAAAGAGTTCACAAGACTCCACCCCGCCAGGTAATATGTATATGGTCTGTAGGG
The DNA here is from genome assembly GCA_030159075.1 of Atrina japonica. Classification (NCBI taxonomy): domain Eukaryota; kingdom Metazoa; phylum Mollusca; class Bivalvia; order Pterioida; family Pinnidae; genus Atrina; species Atrina japonica. The sequence goes on along the minus strand of BROG01001008.1, from coordinate 128,428 downwards.
TAGAAAGTGTTCAGCAGTGTGTCGGTTATATCACATCATCGAAAATAAAACATAAAATAATGATACGTTTAATCAACATAATCCATTTTATTTTTCATATTTCCCTTAAGTATCCCTACACTCAATGTCAGGAGAAGATCTCTATCATGATGTATATTTACTAAAATGCATTCCTTTTATAACCACCTTCGTGTCTAAGGAAATGCGATTCAAAACAAACACAGAAATTTGAGAGTAATCAAATATGTTTCTCCAATAGATGTGCACAATTACAGCCTTGTTAAAACCTAACACTAGGCTATCCCGGTGTCCCGATATTTCCTCGGCCTGGCGTCGATTAAGGTTCAAGTTTCTGTATATGTGGAACAAGAGACCCTTGGGAAACATAACTGAAATGTCTCTATAGTTTTGTGCATTCTAGAATTTCATAATCACATTTCCATATTTAGCTTATTTTGTTGAAATAAATAATAAGAAGATAAAATAATACTTGATATCAAGCAAACCTTGTATGTTAATATGGATGAATAAATGCTTACATGTAAACCAAACAGTAGCAATATAAATAGGTTATTTAAATACCAAGCTAAAAGTCTGTAACTCCATAGTATTGAATATACCATATACAAATCAAAGAAATGTCTGGTTTAAATAAAGGATCTGTATCAATATTGAATAATACAAAGAAAATACCGACCAAGATTGAAAGGAAGTAAGAAGTGTTTCCGAATCATATATTGACTCTACATAAAATAAGTGGAGATCCTTATATGTACACTAAAGACAGAACTGTAACTATTCCTCTTTGATTATCAAAATAGTAATACAGCTTAGCCTAATGTCTAAGAGATCATTTAAAAGAAGACTTAAAATGTCATATCTGACAGGTGGTCTCAAAATCCAGGTAACCGAATATACGTGATCTTCAATTCGATAACGATATGTTATCTTGTGGCTGTCATTTAGTTCAGGCACTTTCGGGGAATCCGTTCTTAGTTGATGTTTTAAATTGAATTGTCTCCCTTGCTCGCTATCCACACAAATTATAGCTTCCAAAATTTGATCAATTACATGTCATTGTAAACATTTACACAAACATACCTACCCATATCATTTGATGTTCACGAAATGAAAGAATCTAGCTATCATTATGGTTTAAGAACAGAATCCAAGACAAATTGTTGAATGTTTCGTTTAAAAAAATAACACTTTCTGTAACAACAAAATGACACTGACATGTTGCATCTTTCGTAGACTATAAATTATGACTGTATGTCACCATCACTTTTCAAAGTCCGATTATGAATTGTCATGTTTATAAGTTGTCCCTAGCTATTAGTTAATTGCATAAAAATTAATTACATGTATGTTATAAACTAAAACAAAGTCAGGGTAAATTGCCACGCCTAATTTTACATAGCACTTGAACAAAATGTATCTTTAATTTTAAGTCCCTACTGTCAATTAGAAATATACATAATTATTAATCCCCCGTCCTCAAACACCTTTGATACTTCTTATAACAAGTTTTCATAAGAGTTGATATCTGTAAAAGATAAATTGTAAGTCAAGGGGCATTAAATGTGTTAAACAAAAAGAATTGTTTCTATTTTTTCTAGTTCTATTACTTGTACTTGATGTACAATAACAAATAAGAGCTATACACAGACATAAACAATCTTGCATTCCCATAAAGTCGGCTCAATTGTGGTATACATATACAAAGATTAAGGTTCAGTTAATTCATTGCAAGTTAAAAAGTATCAAATTTGGGTTTCTCAAGCAATTTTCACAAAATGTATAGGAATTTAAGAATTGTTATGCCTGTATATATCTATTTTTGTTATTGTATACCAATCAAAGTAGTAAAAAAAGATTTTAAAAAACACAGCTACTGCTCCTTTAGGTTTAGCTAAGATATTTATTTTGTGTGTATTAAATTAAAGCATACCTAAATATATTTCATATGAAATCAATACTACACATAAGATTAGTGTATCTATATGCTCTCAAGACCGTGTACACAAGTAATATGATCTTTCTATTTGTATGTTTACATCAAGTTAAGAGTACAAATGTAATATCTACTACCGCACATAAAAATATCACAAAATGATAGCAGGATATGTGAAAAGATATTATTACATTTGAATATCGTGTTCTGTCCGTGGGTTCATATGGTCAACTGAATCAAAGAATTTATAATAAACTTATTTGGGCCGTCCCATCCTTTATATAAATACCGTAGATTCTTTGATTTGATTTTGAATTGTGTTTTACGCCACACTTAACAATTTTTCAGTTATATGATTGTGGCAAGTTATTAATAGTAGAGCGGAGAATCCGATTATCCGGGAAGAGACCACCGAACTTCCGCTAGTGAACCGACAAACTTTCTTACAAAATCAGCTTAGGTTCCTGCCGGGCTCGAACCTGTGCTGACCACATAGTAAGAGACTTCATGGTTCAATGCGCAATGTTCTGACCATTCAGCCCTCTGTAGATGCTATTTCTTCAACTGGGCTTTGGGTGGTTTATTCATGCAATTAGAAACTTGTATATGTTGGGCTAAAATAGAAAACGAAAATATAATTTTGCGTTATATAATTGAAAACACAGTATTGTAATTTATACAACTTCTGATATGCTTCTATATGCATATCTACGGTCATTGTATTGTGTTCTCCGGACCTTTTGAGTTACCAACAAGAGATCCCAGAGGGATTTTGGCGCCCACCATGAAATGTTCTATGTCTGATCTATGACAGATTGTTCATTTCTCTTATTTTGTGTCTCAACATTGAATTTGAACTTAAATCCATATTTCTGTGAAAAACATTTTTTCACAAGATTATAGCGAAACTGAACATATTACATTTTCAGAGAGAATGGAATTCAACATGGTCGACAGATGTCCATCTTGGATTTTGATCTCTCTGAAAATGAAATATGCACATCTAGGTCTCAGGGGGGAACCTACATAATCAATTTCAAAAAGATTTCTTTAAAATATTTTGAGAAATATATACTTCCATCGTCAAAATCCAAGATTGCCGCCTGACAGCCATGTTGGAATATAATCTATCTGAAAATGTCGTATCCACAGCTAGACCTCACGGGGAACCTTCATGTAAAGTTTCAATGAAATCTCTTCAGTTCTTTCTGAGAAATAGCAATAACAAACTTCCTATGGTCAAAATCCAAGATGGACTCCTGTCGTCCAGGTTGGATTCCAATCTCTCTGAAAATGCAATATGCACAACTAGATCTTAAGTGGAACCTCCATGTCAAATTTCAATGAGATCCCATCAGTCCTTTCTGAGAAATAGCTGTAACAGCCATCCTTTGGTCAAAATGCAAGATGGCTGTCCGTCGGCCATCTTGCATTCCGATCTCTCTGAAAATGTAATTTGCACAACTAGACCTCAAGTGGAACCTTCATGTCAAATTTCAACGAGATCACTTCAGTCATTTCTGAGAAGAAGCGGTAACAAAGTTCCTTTGGCAGAAATCCAAGATGGCCGCCTGTCAGCCATATTGGATTCCGATCTCTCTAAAAATGTAATATACACAATTAGACCTCATGAGGAAGCTTCATGTCGAATTTCAAAGAGATCCCTTCTGACTTCAGTCCTTTCTGAAAAGAAGCGGTAACAAACGTCTTTGGTAAAAATCCAAAATGGCCGATATCAAGGGGAACCTTCATGTCAAATTTCAAGATCCTTTCAGAGAAATAGCAGTAACAAGAATTGTTCAGGACGGACGGACCACTGATGCAGGGCCGTATGAATAGCCCACCATCTGTTGATGGTGGGCTAAAAAGTAGGAACATGATAATGTACCCATTCTTTGGTAAAACCCCTGATAAATCAAAAAGTGGTAACATAATAAATGTACCCGGGAAGAGACCACCGGCCTTCCGCAAGTAAATTGACAAACTCTCACAAAATCAGCATAGGTTCAAGGGATTGGAGCCCCGCTGGAGTCTGAGCTGATTTTGTGAGAAAATTTACCAATTTACTCCCAGATTTAAGCAAACAAAATAAACAAGCAACATTTCTAACACTATATCGTTCCGAGATACACGTTTACAACCACAAAAGAAAGACAAATAATAAAAATTATGAAAACGATACTCTTTCTTCATGAAAATGTAGTCACAGCTGTCAATTTACCAAACCTCTGGCTAAATATAGTCCCCGTCTACTATCTCTAGCCTGATCGAGGAAGACCCGTGGTTAGTGTAATTTCTACGACGGTGCAGCCAATTCATAATAATAATTTTATAACTTTGGTATTATGTTTATAATATTTGTAACCACTAGGTTCTTGCCACTGCTGGTGGACCGTTTGAGTCATCGAGGGTATACATAAACCTAATACCTGGTATTTCGATACCAGCTGTTCATCTTATAATTAAGTAATATTTGGCACTGATAACACCATTTAAATTCGAAAATTTTCTAAAGCTAAGATAGTCATTTTTTTTTTACAGTGATTACTCTTAGACGGATTTCGGCTATATTTTTAGAGATATTATTTGGCCTTGTATGATATCATTTTCTCTTAGAAAATACATATACTTTTCAATTTGGAGCTCTACTAATGAAGTTTAATTGACAGAAACAATATCGTCTTGAACATTATACCTTTGGTTTTATGTTTATAATATTTAAGTAGTTTTGCCTAATCTGCATATTTGATAACTATCTAAAAAGTCAGTAATATTGCTTATATGACCCAAATTTGAAATCAAATAAGCTAATAAATCAACGTTTTGTCAATTTCAGATTCTGTAACAGTAACCATCTCCGATAAAGGGCGAAGATGCCAGACACACATTTGACGATGAATACAAAATTTGCTGAGATTTGAACCAATATATTCCGATAAGATTTTAAAAACATTTTAAAATTATCCATGCCTAGTTGGTACATTTGGTAAAAATGTCAAAAAGTAAAAGTTTATAAAAATAACATGGTGCTTCAATGATCCAATTTGAATAAAATCTGTGAAAAATTAAACAGACTGCATCAAGTAATGAAATTTCTTTTCATAGCAAAGCAGCCATCTCTTGATGATGTGCGGGTAAGACACGGATTTGAATAAAGCAATCAGGCCAAATATTACTTAAATTTGCCCAAAACTTTCTGACAATTATGCCTAATTTGCAAATATCTCCAATGTTCAAATTTATGAAAAATCTAGTAATATATGTTATTAGCATTTAACAATGAAACTGAAGGTAAAATCTGAAAATACTCTTACCCAAAATACATGTCGCATTTGCCATTCCAAAAGTTTTTATCTATAAAAAAGGAAGCAATCTCTGGTGGAGGCAGGACTGCCGGACATTTTGAAAGGGGCCATCCACTTACTAAGTGAAAGTTTGATTCAAATTAGCTATGCAGTTTCAGAGTTTTTTTTAATAAAATATTAAATTAGCCAGCAAAACTAGTAATGACAATAACTCACATGGTCCAGACGAGCTACCGAAATGTATTGACCAATGATATAATATTATAAACATAATACCAACATTATATTAATACAAGTACAAAAAGGTCAAAACAAATAAAGAAGACAATCGTTTGTGTCAATACTTCATCAGTTGAGCTCGAATATGCCCATACAGTTGATGGCGATAAGCTATAATGGCCGTTTTAATGCGATGTTACGGTAGTGATGGGACTTAAGATGCAAGATCACCATTTCTTCATACTAAAATCGACATCGGGACAGACAGACGTGGTTAATTCATAGACAAATATCTGCTTTACAATCTGACCAAAATGGTTCTCAAAACCCAATGTTCATTATCAATTTTAACTTGCTGGTATTACAACAACCACATCGTAAGTTAATGAAAGCTTTTATTTTGACACATTCTGCTTTCAATAAATTAGTATGCTACACCCAGAAATTCATACATAACAACAATTAAATCTGTTATACTTAATGGTATCTGATAAATCTTAGTACAATATTCAAAACCAAAAAAAAAAGACAAGACTTCTGGGATTTGAACAAATAATGATATCAACTTAAAGGGGCATTAGTTGTGTTCCCCCCCCCCCATTTTTTTACTATATAGATTGATATACAATATTAAAAACGGAGATATACACAGGCATTAAAATTATTAAATTCCTACATATTTTGTGAAAATTACTTGAGAAACCTGTTTGGCACTGTTTCACCTGCAATTGATCAATTCAACCTTACTATTTGTAAATGCATATGTCACTTAATCTGGCCTTATTTTCACAAAATATATATAGGAATAGAAGATTTATTTTCATTCGAAATATTTTTGGTAAACACTGCTTATGCCCCTTTAAAATTTCTTTGACAATTGGGCTTTCAAAAAATCCTTTTAGGTTCTGTATGTATTAGTGTAAGCTATGGTGCTGGCAGAATTATTTTTGCAATCAATTTCACTATTTCTAATTATCTTCTTGGAGTTTTTCAGAATAAGGAAAAATTTAGAGAAGATTTTGTAGCCAATATTAGGTTTTTGTAGTCACTGTTACACTATCATTTATTGTTGTTTCAAGCTGCTGTATTTGTCCTAATTTTATTTATTACCAGCAGTTTTCTAATTTTTCCTTCATATTAAGGTGTCGAGTTTTATATTGGAAAAGGGGAGAAACACCTAATACAAATGATAGCAGATATTTCCTATAAGCAAACAAGATTTAATATTGGTAATTGGATGATAATCATTGTCTTTTTGTTGTTGTTTTCTCTCTCTCTCTCTCTCCAATTTTTGCTGTTCTGATTGTTACAATGTACCATATAATGTTTTTAATAAAAATAATCATTATGGATAAAATATTTCTTTCACTGCATAATGCTAGTATCCAATTAATATCAATGGGGTAAGAATGCTGTATTCATATTCTCAACAAAGATATACACATATCTATTATGTTTTGCAAGTCATGAGTTTTTTTACTAAATAGATTTGAAAAATAAATCTAAAAAAATTTTGCCCATGATTTTGCATAAACCGAGCAATAATTGTCAAAAACCCAATCAAATTATTTATCAATAAATTTCGAAATCAAATGGTTGTCAAATAATTTCGATATTGTAACTGACAGAAAACAAACAATTTATATGGACTGTAATTCTGATGAATCGTAACCAGTGGCTTCTTAAACCTTTAACACAGGAACAAGATATTTGAAGATTTGATACATGCAGAAAAAAATTACTTTGAAATTAAATTCAAATATAATCATGCTGAAGTATGATAATGAGGATTATTTAGATCTTGCAATATCACTGACTTATCACCAAGTGTCTGACACATAGTTTTCCATGTGCCTTTTTTGATGTCATGTGTTTGTGATGTCATACTCACACAAGTGTTTGACAGGCCATTTAATTTTGACGTTATAATGGAAAAAAGTTCGCCAAAAGGTGCTGTGTCGGGCATCTGGTGATATTTCAATTATTCAGATACCCAAGTCACAGAAAAATGAACTTGCAATAACTAATCTATATGTGCTTGTAGAGTTTTGAAATAACTCTACTACTAAGCTTGGACAGTAATAAGTTTACTTTGATAAACATGTCAAATCTAACATGCTATAGTGCAAAAAACCCTTTTATCCTTAAGTACCTAAATGGTATGGTCTTTTCTACTGTCTTAGACTGGTCTATTGTGCCCTGTAGTGTTGAAAGGATTGAATATGTATTCTAATCAAAATACAAATTTTAAAGGTGAAAAACAACTGCATCAAAACAGTTTACAAGACTGAAGAACAGGACAGTAAGGATCCGACACTCTATAGAATAGGTATCATAGAATCGGGTAGAAATTGTGTACATTATGGGTAATAAAGTTAACACATTAAATCTAGTATCATACAACATTGTTGAAAACAATTTAATTCAATGGCAAGTTACATTTACAACTACAGGACCCAGTGGCACAAAACATAGTAAAATTCAACCTATGGCTAGCCTATAGCTTTAACATTAAATAACTTCTTGTTAAATTGTACAAAGTATTGCGCGACCTGATCCAGGTAGATTACATTGGGTAGGTGAACAGCAAACAATCATATTTTTATGTTTGACCCTAAATGCAACAACAAATGAAAGAGCACCTTTAAGTAACAAGTATCATACAAGTTGCAGAAGAAGTATATCAAATAATTGTGATATCAACTAAGAACCTGATGTTTGAGACATTATACAGATATATCACTCACGGGTAGCCATATATCTCGGACATTATACGAATGTATACTTCAGAAGTAAGATAATTCTGATATAATACAGATATTCAATTCAAAAGTCATATACTTCAAACATAATTTACAAATATTTAATTCAGAAATATCAGACATATTTCAGATATTTAATTTAAAAGTAGGATATTTCTGATATAACAGATATTTAATTAAGAGGTCATATATATCAAACATATTATAGATATTCGATTCAGAAGTGAGATATTTCTGACATAATTTAGATATTCAATTCAGAAGTGAGACATTTCACACATAATTCACATATATTAAATGCATAAGTGAGATATTGCAGACATAATTATCAAATATTCAATTCAAAAGTGAGATATTTCAGACATTACAGATATTAAATTCAGAAGATATTTCAGACATAATTTACAGATATTCAATTCAGAAGTAAGATATATCAAACAATACAGATATCTAATTCAGAAGAAAGATATTTCTGACAAAATACAGATATCTGCGATGTACTGAAAATAATTCATGACAATGATATAACCAGGAATCAGATATTTGAGAAACATCATATTCAAATATCATAGTGGTATCTCAGATATTCCAGATATACCGCATATCTGGAAAGGTTTGGCCTTTCCAGACAGAATACACATTCAACCATCTTAACTTCACCCTAAATCAACAGTCTCAGGGATGCCATATATGACTGTGCTTCAATTATTTAGTCTAAAAAATTCACTTTCTTTTTAAATTTGCCATGGGTGAAAATTAAACAGGAGTGAAATTTTGCATGTATACAGTGCTACATAGAGATCTTGACATGATGACATAACAAACAAATCTGATATCCAAGATGTATATCAGATACATCAGAATAGACATAACAACACTCAGTATAGATACTGAAGATTTAATAATCAAAATTCTGGACAATCAAATATAATGGATAATGGGACAAAATGGATTCTAGCACGTCATGTTTATATCATTTTCTACCAAAACTCAATTCTTATCAGAAGTCAGAATTCAATGTATTCAGGGCCTGGCACCATGAAATTTAAGAATTACCTAAGTCTAAAAAATCTTACTCAAATCTGACTAATCCTGAAATCTCAGACTTAAGTTAATTCTCAAGTTTTATAATGCCAGGCATTGATGTCAGAATTTCTGGACAAACTGACTTGTGTCATTTGAAATATTCCATCTGAAGTATTTTATCAGTTGACACGTATGCAATCTTTACCCTGCTGACAGATTTCATATAGTGGTATTGTTTGCCTTTAGTTACCTCCAAAATTTGGTCGTCTTTCTGACAGACGGTTTCCTAATTTGTGAAAAAATGGCTAAGAATTATCATGAAGAAGATGTAAAATTTTCAATTATATTAAATTCAAATTCAAGTTTTAGTACAATTAATTCATTATTCTAAATTTCCAATTTTCAAAACAAGATACCTATTTTCCCCATAAAAATATGTGCTGGGTCACTAGCATTGTGTGAAAAGCCAACAAAACCACTGCCGACAAATGCTGCATCACCACACAGGCAATGAACAGACATGATAAAACAAAGGTCTGAATCTGAGTATTACATCTCGCATAAATACATCAACAGAGAAGTATGATAAAATAAAGCACATAACTCAAAACACTTAAAAATTTAACAAAATCTGACTTTACATAATACACAACAAATAAGATACTAAGATGATCTTCATCTGGGTACACATAGACTTAGTCTACTAAAGTATCATACAAATAAATAATATGTACAACACTGTTAAAAATACACAAAGTGCAGTCATTGCAAAACTACTGGATGATCAAAATCGAAATATAATACCTGTTCCTTCTTGTTTGTATATATATATCACTTACACAACATTCATGGAAATACATGCTTCATCAAGACAATGGCTGTGTGCTGGGTCACTAGCATTGTTGTGTTGATGTACAGGTAAATCGCAATCTACTGGTCTAATGATACTGACAAAATAGGTAAAAGAAAGGTTTCTGATCAAATCTATTTCATCATATTAAAAAATCGCAAAGTAAAGCTATTGTTCCAAGTAAGGAGTGTGAATGAAAAAAAAGCAAAACAACAGAAAATATTATCATCGCAAAACATGTCAAAGATAACTTAATGACTGGTGAGAGAAAGTTTTTCTTAGGATGAAATAAATGAATGGGATGATACAAAACTATATTCTAAATTTACAATTTTTAAACAAGAATGCTGAGCTACAAAAATAATACATTTCTTAAGATACATGTAACTTGTATACAATCAGACATTGATAAAAAAGGACAATTACAATATTGTTTTCTTTAGAATTTTTCCAGTAATAAATTGAAAAAAAAAATCATCACAGTTACCTCCCTTCAAACATTAACCATTTCTCTCAATATAAGTACATAGCTTCAGAATTTTATGGAGTAATTTGTTAAAAAACATTCAGAAAAAAATGAAAAATTAAAATTTTGCATTTAGTTTAACCTCTGTTATATGACCACTTGACTTAAACGGTCTCAATCTTCTGACATAAGACTGATCTATTATGTTATGAAATAATAGATTTTTTCAATAATTTTGTAAAGCAAACTTTTTTGATCCAGAATGATTAACTATATGCCAGTCCATTTCTGGCAATACTTGTCATTAAAAATGTTGATTGCTTTCATTTTAAATTTCCCCTCCTCTCATCTTTGGCTATAAATCAAATGAGAGTGAAAATTTCAAGGTATACAGTATAATTATGGTGGACCATTTCTGTCAAAATTTGTCATTAAAATGCCAGATATATCACACTATATGGCGACCCAACCATTTCTAATAAAAACATATCATCTTAGGATATTGGTGCTTGACCAGCAGTCGGCTAAGACCAGTAGTCAGCTAAAATGTGATTTCAAATATATAGAACATGATTTTACAACTTTTTTTTTTAGATCAGTCTCCTGCTGATGGGCATAGTTTTCAACCAGAGTGAAGACATTTTTGTTATAGTACATACCAAAGAAAAAATTGAAGATAGTCAGCTTGGCAGTTCTCCAGCAAAAACAAGTTGTCATAATACAGTAAAACCCGTGTTTAGCGAACAGTTGTCGGACTTATCAAACTCTCCGTTATAGAGGTGTCTGCTGAATGAAGGCATTCAATGCCAAATTATTCATACATAAAACCAACACAATTATTACTGTAATCAACTGTTACAATGCAATGCAAGAAAATAAATATCAAGCTGAAATACAAAACAAAAGGTTGTAGGAGTGTTTATAAAGATAGAAGTTGGGACATACAGCTTAATTAGAAAATGTATGTGGAAATGGAAGTTGATTATAGGAAGATTGTCTGTTAATTAAAGGTGAAATGATGCATATTTAGGCCAACAAATTTGTCCGTTGTCTGTGTAAGGGAGGTGTCCATTTATTTAAAACAGACACCTGTAGTCTTATATAACACGTAAATCGGGACTTAGACAAACTGTCTGTTATCGCAAGGTGTTCGTTGCGGCAGGTTTTACTGTATAAGAATAAGAGGAAACCATTTTATCAAATAATTTCATGTCAAAAGTGATGTTTAAAAGAAGTCATTGCCAAAAAACCTGATTTTTTGTGTTACAATCACATTTAAAGTGACATTATACACATTTTACAACAACCAAATTACTTCATCTAATCAGCTTTGTGGGTGATGACAGTTGAAAACTCAACTTGGAAATTAAGATTAAGATGCAATAAACAGAAAGTTCATTGTTACACTATTGTCATGCTAAAACATTCATAAAAAATATAACATTTCCTGGCTTTTGTATGCAATAAAACCCACTGATTTTTCTGTATTAGATGTCTTACTAACATAATTATCATACAGGTCAACATCAAACCTTTTCCTGCCAATCTTGGGAAAATGCCATTGGCAATACAACTGAGGATTTGTGTCAAACTGGAAAAAAATAGTTTGCAGACAAGTAAATCTAAATATAATGGAATCTGTTTTTTAAATGCGTTCCCCTGCATTAATTTGATTTTCATTACTCTCCGACTGAGTCGTGGCTGGTACACCAAATCGAGAATTGTTTTCATTAAACTATGAAAAAACATAGATAATTTACATATTGGGAAGTTGGGAAATATAGGCCCCATGGAAATTGTAGAAAAAGGCCTTTACATAAACAAGTAACAAATAAAGGTGATATATATGTCTGTCAAATAAAATTGGATAAATGACAATGGTGGCAAATATGTACCACAATATGTTTTATCCAGGTTCTTAACCTTTAACAAGCATTTCAATTTCATGTATGCCCTGAGCTGACAATATTTTTATGCATATCTTTGAAAATGAAGATAAAAGTAAACACAATTTTTATTTTATTTTTACATGTATCACATTATGCAAATTAATTTTTTTAATCCTAAAGTACCTATTATTCTAGAAAGTCAACTACTTCTGCAAGTTCTCGTTGCCGTGCTTGTTTGTGGGCCCATCTTGCCTCAGCTAGTTCTGGTGAAATTTTAAACTTTTCATGGAATATTTGATTTCCACACCTAGGGCAGTATTTTCCAACTGAAACAAAAAATAAGGCAAAATAATTCATTATGTTTGTAATTTTAAAACTTTGACTTTCTCAGAAACTGATATGTTTTATGAATCAGTTGCATTTTCACAAAGGATAGAAATAGCAATACCGTTCAAATGCATATAAATATCCTGTAATGTACAAAACATTTCAATTCTTTTTTAAAAAAATAAAAACAGCTGACACTTCAATTTTTTTTCTACAAATAAGTAATGTTGACACTTCACATTACATATTTCAGGGATGGCGGTTAGCTGACTTGATTTTAAATCATTACAAATCCTTTTCACCTGTATGAATTCAATGTCATACCTATTGAAGACTTTCACCTTCGTAAATGTAAAATTTTTAGGAACATAATTTTTTCTCTCCAAAGTTTTTGTCAGGTCCACATATATAAATATCATGGCATCTATTGACAGAGTTTGAATTTTTTCCAAACAGACATGATCCTTATTACAACATATATATCATTATCTACACAGTGAAATATCATTGTCTTGAAGTTCATGGGGACACCTCTATTACTTTGAGATATCCGGAACTCATGATATACAAACTTTCAAATAACATTTAAGTATCATTCAAAATCAGGACGGTCCATTAAATCTTTTTTTCCAGAATTTCGACTCATCTGATTTCAAGATAACAAGATTTCACTGTATATATATTACACTCCATATGAAATTTGTCAATTACACAGAAAAAACTGAAATCACACATCAGCACATTAAAGTCCAAGATATTGTGTGTCTGTGTTATCTAGTGTGTACATGTTTATATTCCAGAGTGGTGGTGCAAGTTTTTGTTGACAAAAATTAACCTTTCCATCAGTAAAATCAGACACACCTTCTATAAATATCAAAATAAGGATATATCACTTACCTGCAAAAGGCGGTGCTTTTAGAAACTTATACAAACAACCATAATGATATAAATGACCACAATACACTCTCTCTATTCTTTTTCTTTTATCTACAATCTTCTCCTAAAAGTATATTATATATTTATCTATTAGGCTCCTGTTCAAAAACACACACAAAAAAACAAAAAGAAAAAAAAATTCAACACAAACAACAATACCACCCCCCCCCCCAAAAAAAAAAAAAAAACTGGCAACAGCTACATGTGTATTATATAGGAAAAACATTCCGTATATAGAAAATGGTTGTTAATTATGTTATTCACATTTAATCATTGATGTCTGATTCACATAATTTGTGGGGGCAGAATAACCTTTTGATTATCATAGATTACTCATATTTGAGTTATGACCGGCTTCATGGGATATGTGTTTTATCACTTACTGGATAACTGTACCAATGACAACAAGAAGGAACGATTACTCTTGCCAGAGTAATTTAATGTATTTCCTAAAGTTTAAGTTCATCCAGGTCAAGAAATGGTTGACAAGATCATATGATATAAGCAAATCAAGACTCATTTGAACAATTTAATTGCACCGATCAAGAATTACCCCTCGGACATCTACTGATTTGGACAATACTGGTTCTTTATTTCATCCAGCAAGTGATTTAGTCAATAATAGACTTATATCTCACACAGCCAGTGATTTAGACAATTAAAGACCTTTATTTTACACAGACAGTGATTTAGACAATACTAGACTTATATCTCACACAGTCATTGATATAGACAATACTAGACTTATATCTCACACAGCCAGTTACTAGGACAATACTAGACTTATATCTCACACAACCAGTGATTTAGACAATACTAGACTTATATCACACAGCCAGTGATTTAGACAATACTAAACTTATATCTCACACAGCCAGTGATTTAGGCAATACTAGTCTTATATCTCACACAGCAAGTGACTAGGACAATACTAGACTTATATCTCACACAGCCAGTGACTAGCACAATACTAGACTTATATCTCACACAGCCAGTGATTTAGACAATACTAGACTTATATCTCCCACAGCCAGTGATTTAGACAATACTAAACTTAAATCTCACACAGCCAGTGATTTAGACGATACTAGACTTATATCTCATACAGCCAGTGACTAGCACAATACTAGACTTATATCTCACACAACCAGTGACTAGCACAATACTAGACTTATATCACACAACCAGTGATTTAGACAATACTAAACTTAAATCTCACACAGCCAGTGATTTAGACAATACTAGACTTATATCTCACACAGCAAGTGACTAGGACAATACTAGACTTATATCTCACACAGCCAGTGATTTAGACAATACTTGACTTATATCTCACACCATCAGTTATTTAGACAATACTAGTCTTATATCTCACACAGCAAGTGACTAGGACAATACTAGACTTATATCTCACACAGCCAGTGATTTAGACAATACTAGACTTATATCTCACACAGCCAGTGATTTAGACAATACTAGACTTATATCTCACACAGCCAGTGATTTAGACAATACTAGACTTATATCTCACACAGCCAGTGATTTAGACAATACTAGACTTATATCTCACACAGCAAGTGACTAGGACAATACTAGACTTATATCTCACACAGCAAGTGACTAGGACAATACTAGACTTATATCTCACACAGCAAGTGACTAGGACAATACTAGACTTATATCTCACACAGCAAGTGACTAGGACAATACTAGACTTATATCTCACACTACCAGTGATTTAGACAATACTAGACTTATATCTCACACTACCAGTGATTTAGACAATACTAGACTTATATCTCACACAGCCAGTGATTTAGACAATAATACACTTATATCTCACACTACCAGTGATTTAGACAATACTAGACGTATATCTCACACACAGCCAGTGACTAGGACAATACTAGACTTATATCTCACACAGCCAGTGACTAGGACAATACTAGACTTATATCTCACACTACCAGTGATTTAGACAATACTAGACTTATATCTTACACAGCCAGTGACTAGGACAATACTAGACTTATATCTCACACAGCCAGTGATTTAGACAATACTAAAATTATATATCACACTACCAGTGATTTAGACAATACTAGACTTATATCTCACACAGCCAGTGATTTAGACAATACTAGACTGCCAGTATTAAGACTACACTACACAGCCCAGTGATTAAGACAATACTAGACTTATATCTCAGACAACCACACATGAGATTTAGACAATACTAGTCTTATATCTCACATAGCAAGTGACTAGGACAATACTAGACTTATATCTCACACACAGCCAGTGTGATTTAGACATATCACCCACACTATTTAGACAATACTATTAAATCTCACACAGCCAGTGATTTAGACAATACTAGACTTATATCTCCCACAGTGACTAGGACCAGTGATTTACACTACCAGTGATTTAGACAATACTAGACTTATATCTCCCACAGCCAGTGATTTAGACAATACTAAACTTAAATCTCACACAGCCAGTGATTTAGATAATACTAAACACAGCCAGTGACTTATATCCTGATCACACAGCCAGTGACTAGGACAATACTAGCACTTATATCTCACACTACCAGTGATTTAGACAATACTAGACTTATATCTCCCACAGCCAGTGATTTAGACAATACTAAACTTAAATCTCACACAGCCAGTGATTTAGACAATACTAAACTTATATCTCACACAGCCAGTGACTAGGACAATACTAGACTTATATCTCACACTACCAGTGATTTAGACAATACTAGACTTATATCTCACACAGCAAGTGACTAGGACAATACTAGAATAGACTTATGATCAATCACACTACCAGTGATTTAGACAATACTATATATCTCAACTTATATCTACACTACACAACTACCAGTGATTTAGACGAATACTAGACTTATATCTCACACAGCCAGTGTGATTTAGACAATAATACACTTATATCTCACACTACCAGTGATTTAGACAATACTAGATGTATATCTCACACAGCCAGTGACTAGGACAATACTAGACTTATATCTCACACAGCCAGTGATTTAGACAATACTAGACTTATATCACACACAGCCAGTGACTTTTAGACATTACTAGACTAAATAAACTCACACAGCCAGTGACTAGGACAATACTATTTAGACTTATATCTCACACAGCAAGTGACTAGGACAATAGGACAATACACAGCCCAGTGGACTTGCACAATACTATATCTCAACACAGCACAATACTAGACCTCCCACAGTGATTTAGACAATACTAAACTTATATCTCACACTACCAGTGATTTAGACAATACTAGACTTATATCTCACACAGCCAGTGATTTAGACAATAATACACTTAAATCTCACACTACCAGTGATTTAGACAATACTAGATGTATATCTCACACAGCCAGTCACTAGGACAATACTAGACTTATATCTCACACACAGCCAGTGACTAGGACAATACATATATCACACTAGACTTATAATCTAGACTTAAACTACCAGTGATTTAGACAATACTAGACTTATATCTCACACAGCCATGATGACTAGGACAATACAAAGCTAATTTGAGACTTATAATCTCATATCACAGCCAGTGATATTAGGACAATACTAAAATTATATATCACAATACCAGTGATTTAGACAATACTAGACTTATATCTCACACAGCCAGTGATTTAGACAATACTAGACTTATATCTCACACAGCCAATACTAGTTGATTTAGACAATACTAGACATATATCTCACACAACCAGTGATTTAGACAATACTACTCTTATATCTCATACAGCAAGTGACTAGGACAATACTAGACTTATATCTCACACAGCCAGTGACTAGCACAATACTAGACTTATATCTCACACAGCCAGTGATTTAGACAATACTAGACTTATATCTCCCACAGCACATTCCAGTGATTTAGACAATACTAAACTTAAATCTCACACAGCCAGTGATTTAGACAATATTAAACTTATATCTCACACTACCAGTGATTTAGACAATACTAGACTTATATCTCACACAGCCAGTGATTTAGACAATAATACACTTATATCTCACACTACCAGTGATTTAGACAACACTAGATTTATATCTCACACAGCCAGTGACTAGGACAATACTAGACTTATATCTCACACAGCCAGTGATTTAGACAATACTATGCCAGTAGACAATACTCACATCCTCACACAGCCAGTGACTAGGACAAGCCAGTACTAGACTTATATCACACACAGCAGTGACTAGGACAATACTAGACTTATATCTCACACACAGGACAAATACTAGACTTATATATCACACTACTAGGATTACTAGACAATATCTCACACCAGCAAGTGGACTAAACTTACTTATATCTCACACTACCAGTGATTTAGACAATACTAGACTTAATCTCACACTACCAAGTGATTTATATAGACTTATATCTCACACAGCCAGTGATTTAGACAATAATACACTAGATGTATAGACCCATATCACAGCCCGTGACTAGGACAATACTAGACTTATATCTCACACAGCCAGTGACTAGGACAATACTAGACTTATATCTCACACTACCAGTGATTTAGACAATACTAGACTTATATCTTACACAGCCAGTGACTAGGACAATACTAGACTTATATCTCACACAGCCAGTGATTTAGACAATACTAAAATTATATATCACACTACCAGTGATTTAGACAATACTAGACATATATCTCACACAGCCAGTGATTTAGACAATACTAAAATTATATATCACACTACCAGTGATTTAGACAATACTAGACTTATATCTCACACAGTCAGGTGATACAAGACAATACTGATTTAGACAATACTAGACATATATCACCACAGCCAGTGATTTAGACAATAACTAGACTTATATCTCCCACATCAACAATATTACTAGACTTATTTACCACAGCCATGATTTAGACAATACTAGTCTTATATCTCACACAGCAAGTGACTAGGACAATACTAGACTTATATCTCACACAGCCAGTGACTAGCACAATACTAGACTTATATCTCACACAGGCAGTGATTTAGACAATACTAGACTTATATCTCACACAGCCAGTGATTTAGACAATACTAAACTTAAATCTCACACAGCCAGTGATTTAGACAATACTAAACTTATATCTCACACTACCAGTGATTTAGACAATACTAGACTTTATAACTTACCAGATGATTTATCTCATATCTCAGCTACAGTGATTTAGACGAATAACTTTATATCTCACACACTGATTTATAATCACTATATCTCACACTACCAGTGATTTAGACAATACTAGATGTATATCTCACACAGCCAGGTGACTAGGACAATACTAGACTTTATATCTCACACAGCAGCCAATGATTTAGACAATACTAGACTTATATCACACACACAGCCAGAATTGACTAAGACAATACTAGACTTATATCTCACACAGCAAGTGACTAGGACAATACAGACTTATATTAAATCTCACACTACCAGGTGATTTAGACAATATAGACAATACTAAACTTATATCTCACACTACCTAGACTTAGTGATTTAGACAATACAGAGACTTATATCTCACACAGCCAGTGATTGTAGACAATAAATACACTTATATATCACACTACCAGTGATTTAGACAAAACTAGACAATACTAGTGATTTAGATGTATATCTCACACAGCCAGTGACTAGGACATATACTGATTTAGACTTACTACTATCTCACACAGCCAGTGACTAGGACAATACTAAACTTGTATCTCACACTACCAGTGACTTTAGACATTACTAGACTTATATCTTATATCACAGCCAGTGACTAGGACAATACTAGACTTATATCTCACACAGCCAGTGATTTTAGACAATACTAGACTTATATCTCACACACCAGTGATTTAGACAGTGATTTAGACAATACTAAACTTAAATCTCACACAGCCAGTGATTTAGACAATACTACACTTATATCTCACACAGCAAGTGACTAGGACAATACTAGACTTATATCTCACACAGCAAGTGACTAGGACAATACTAGACTTATATATCACACTACCAGTGATTTAGACAATACTAGACTTATATCTCACACTACCAGTGATTTAGACAATACTAGACTTATATCTCACACAGCCAGTGATTTAGACAATACTAGGAATAATACACAGCTTATAATCTCACACTACCAGTGATTTAGACAATACTAGACGTATATCTCACACAGCCAGTGACTAGGACAATACTAGACTTATATCTCACACAGCCAGTGACTAGGACAATACTAGACTTATATCTCACACTACCAGTGATTTAGACAATACTAGACTTATATCTTACACAGCCTGTGACTAGGACAATACTAGACTTATATCTCACACAGCCAGTGATTTAGACAATACTAAAATTATATATCACACTACCAGTGATTTAGACAATACTAGACTTATATCTCACACAGAGCCTAAAATTATTCAGACTACCAATTTACTAGACTTATAATCACACATTCACACAGCCAGTGATTAAGACAATACTAGACTTATATCTCAGACTACCAGTGATTTAGACAATACTAGTCTTATATCTCACATAGCAAGTGACTAGGACAATACTAGACTTATATCTCACACAGCCAGTGATTTAGACAATACTAGACTTATATCTCACACAGCCAGTGATTTAGACAATACTAGACTTATACCTCCCACAGCTATTGATTTAGACAATACTAGACTTATATCTCCCACAGCCAGTGATTTAGACAATACTAAACTTAAATCTCACACAGCCAGTGATTTAGACAATACTAGACATAACATCTCACACAGCAAGTGACTAGGACAATACAAGACTATATCTCACTACAGCCCAAGACTTATATCTTATATCACACTACCAGTGATTTAGGACAATACAATACTAAAGCATTATATCTCACACTACCAGTGATTTTATAGTGATTTAGACGATACTAGACTTATATCTCACACAGCCAGTGATTTAGACAATAATACACTATATCTCTACACACTACCAGTGATTTAGACAATATCTCAGATGACGAGGATCTCTTTATATCACAGCCAGTGACTAGGACAAGCCAGTACTAGACTTATATCTCAACACAGCCAGTGATTTAGACAATACTAGACTTATATCACACACATTTAGACAATACTAAACATTAAAGCCACAGTGACTAGGACAATACTAGACTTATATCTCACACAGCAAGTGACTAGGACAATACTAGAATTATATCTCACACTACCAGTGATTTAGACAATACTAAACTTATATCTCACACTACCAGTGATTTAGACAATACTAGACTTATATCTCACACAGCCAGTGATTTAGACAATACTAAATTTATATCTCACACTACCAGTGATTTAGACAATACTAAACTTATATCTCACACACCAGTGATTAGACAATACTAGACTTATATCTCACACAGCCAGTGAATTATAGACAATAATACACTTATATCTCACACTACCAGTGATTTAGACAACACTAGATGTATATCTCACACAGCCAGTGACTAGGACAATACTAGACTTATATCTCACACAGCCAGTGATTTAGACAATACTAGACTTATATCACACACAGCCAGTGACTAGGACAATACTAGACTTATATCTCACACAGCAATGGACTAGGACAATACTAGACTTATATCTCACACTACCAGTGATTTAGAGACAATACTAAAACTTATATCACTACTACACAATACTACATATATTCTACCCAGTGATTTAGACAATACTAAACACAGCCAGTGATATATATCTCACACAACCCATGATTTATAGACAGTACTACTCTTACTCACACAGCAAGTTGACTAGGACAATACTAGACTTATATCTCACACTACCAGTGATTTAGACAATACTAGACTTATATCTTAATCTCCACAGCCAGTGATTTAGACAATACTAAACTTAAATCTCACAATAGCCAGTGACTAGGATTTAGACAAATACTATACTTATATCTCACACTACCAGTGATTTAGACAATACACTAGACACACTATATCTTACACAACTAATGTATATCCAGCCAGTGACTAGTACAATAACTAGACAATCATACTAGAGTTTGATATTTAGACTTATATCTCACACAGCCAGTGATTTAGACAATACTAAAATTATATATCTCACTACCAGTGATTTAGACAATACTAAGACATATATCTCACACACTACCAGTGATTTAGACAATAAAAATACTAAAATTATATATCACACTACTAACATACTAGATGATTTAGACAATACTAGGACTTATATCTCACACAGTCAGTGATTACTAGACAATACTAGACTTTAGACATATCACACAGCCAGTGATTTATCTCACACATACTTAGACTTATATAAATCACACAACCAGTGATTTAGACAATACTACTCTTATATCTCACACAGCAAGTGACTAGGACAATACTAAACTTATACATCTCACACAGTGAGTGACTAGCACATATACTAGTGATTTACTTATATCTCACACAGCACAGTGATTTAGACAATACTAGACTTATATCTCACACAGCCAGTGATTTAGACAATACTAAACTTAAATCTCACACAGCCAGTGATTTAGACAATACTAAACTTATATCTCACACTACCAGTGATTTAGACAATACTAGACTTATATCTCACACAGCCAGTGATTTAGACAATAAATCTCACACAGCCAGTTATACTAAATCTCACACTACCAGTGATTTAGACAAATACAATACTAGTCAGTGTATATATAATACTCACACAGCCATGACATTAGGACAATACTAGAATACTAGACTTATATCTCACACAGCCAGTGATTTAGACAATACTAGACTTATATCACACACAGCCAGTGACTAGGACAATACTAGACTTATATCTCACACAGCAAGTGACTAGGACAATACTAGACTTATATCTCACACTACCAGTGATTTAGACAATACTAAACTTATATCTCACACTACCAGTGATTTAGACAATACAAGACTTATATCTCACACAGCCAGTGATTTAGACAATAATACACTTATATCTCACACTACCAGTGATTTAGACAATACTAGATGTATATCTCACACAGCCAGTGACTAGGACAATACTAGACTTATATCTCACACAGCCAGTGACTAGGACAATACTAGACTTATATCTCACACTACCAGTGATTTAGACAATACTAGACTTATATCTTACACAGCCAGTGACTAGGACAATACTAGACTTATATCTCACACAGCCAGTGATTTAGACAATACTAGACTTATATCTCCCACAGCCAGTGATTTAGACAATACTAAACTTAAATCTCACACAGCCAGTGATTTAGACAATACTACACTTATATCTCACACAGCAAGTGACTAGGACAATACTAGACTTATATCTCACACAGCAAGTGACTAGGACAATACTAGACTTATATCTCACACTACCAGTGATTTAGACAATACTAGACTTATATCTCACACTACCAGTGATTTAGACAATACTAGACTTATATCTCACACAGCCAGTGATTTAGACAATAATACACTTATATCTCACACTACCAGTGATTTAGACAATACTAGACGTATATCTCACACAGCCAGTGACTAGGACAATACTAGACTTATATCTCACACAGCCAGTGACTAGGACAATACTAGACTTATATCTCACACTACCAGTGATTTAGACAATACTAGACTTATATCTTACACAGCCAGTGACTAGACAATACTAGACTTATATCTCACACACAGCCAGTGATTTAGACAATACTAAAATTATATATCACACTACCAGTGATTTAGACAATACTAGACTTATATCTCACACAGCCAGTGATTCAGACAATACTAGACTTATATCTCACACAGCCAGTGATTAAGACAATACTAGACTTATATCTCAGACTACCAGTGATTTAGACAATACTAGTCTTATATCTCACATAGCAAGTGACTAGGACAATACTAGACTTATATCTCACACAGCCAGTGATTTAGACAATACTAGACTTATATCTCACACTACCAGTGATTTAGACAATACTAGACTTATATCTCCCACAGCCAGTGATTTAGACAATACTAGACTTATATCTCCCACAGCCAGTGATTTAGACAATACTAAACTTAAATCTCACACAGCCAGTGATTTAGACAATACTAGACTTATATCTCACACAGCAAGTGACTAGGACAATACTAGACTTATATCTCACACTACCAGTGATTTAGACAATACTAAACTTATATCTCACACTACCAGTGATTTAGACGATACTAGACTTATATCTCACACAGCCAGTGATTTAGACAATAATACACTTATATCTCACACTACCAGTGATTTAGACAATAGTAATGGATGTATATTACTCACTCACAGCCAATACACTAGGACAATACTGCCAGTGACTAGACTTATATCTCACACAGACAAGTGACTAGGACAAATACTAGACTTATATCTCAAACTACCAGTGATTTAGACAATACTAGACTTATAACTCTTACCAGTGATGCCATTGACTAGGACAATACTAAATGTATATCTCACACAGCCAGTGACTAGGACCCAAATACAGACTTGTATCTCAATAATACACATAGCCCAGTGATTTTAGACAAATACTAGACTTATAGGACACACACAGCCAGTGACTAGAACAATACTAGAGACTTATATCTCACACAGCAAGTTGACTTAGGACTAGATATACTCAGAATTATATCTCACACTTACCACACTACCTGTGATTTAGACAATACTAAATGTATATCTCACCACTAAACCAGTGATTAGGACAATACTAGACTTATATCTCACACAGCCAGTGATTTAGACAATTAATACACTGAACCTCACACTACCAGCATGATTTAGGACAATACTAGACTTATATATCTCACACAGCCAGTCACTAGGACAATACTAGACTTATATCTCTCACAGCCAGTGAAGGACAAATACTAGTCTTATATCCCACACTAGTGATTTAACAATACTAGATTTATATCTCAAACTACCAGTGATTTAGACAATACTAGACTTATATCTTACACAGCCATTGACTAGGACAATACTAGACTTATATCTCACACAGCCAGTGATTTAGACAATACTAAAATTATATTATATACCCATCACTTACTACCAGTGATTTGTAGGACAATACTAGACTTATATCTCACACAGCCAGTGATTTTAGACAATACTAGACTTATATCTCACACACAGCCAGTGATTTAGACAATACTAGACTTATATCTCACACAACCAGTGATTTAGACAATACTACTCTTATATCTCATACCAGCAAGTGACTACAGGATACAAACTAGAATCTTATATCTCAGTGACACTAGCCCCAGTGACTAGCACAATACTAGACTTATATCTCACACAGCCAGTGATTTAGACAATACTAGACTTATATCTCCCACAGCCAGTGATTTAGACAATACTAAACTTAAATCTCACACAGCCAGTGATTTAGACAATATTAAACTTATATCTCACACTACCAGTGATTTAGACAATACTAGACTTATATCTCACACAGCAGTGACTGTGACAATTTAGACTTATAATAAACTACCAGTGGATTAAAATATCTCACACTTACCAGCCATTGATTTAGACAATACTAGATGTATATCTCACACAGCCAGTGACTAGGACAATACTAGACTTGTATCTCACACAGCCAGTGATTTAGACAATACTAGACTTATATCACACACAGCCAGTGACTAGGACAATACTAGACTTATATCTCACACAGCAAGTGACTAGGACAATACTAGAATTATATCTCACACTACCAGTGATTTAGACAATACTAGACTTATATCTCACAGAGCCAGTGATTTAGACAATAATACACTTATATCTCACACTACCAGTGATTTAGACAATACTACACTTAAATCTCACACTACCAGTGAGACTATACTAGATGATATTCATCACACAGCCATAACTAGGACAATACACTTATATCTCACTAGACTACTCAAACTACCATGATTTAGACAATACTAGATGTATATCCCACACAGCCAGTGACTAGGACAAAATATATAACACACTACCATTGACTTATATATCTCTCACACAGAGCCAGACTGACTAGGAGACAATACTAGACTTATATCTCACACTACCAGTGATTTAGACAATACTAGACTTATATCTTACACAGCCAGTGACTAGGACAATACTAGACTTATATCTCACACAGCCAGTGATTTAGACAATACTAAAATTATATATCACACACACCAGTGATTTAGACAATACTAGACTTATATCAAGTGATTTATAACTTAAATCTCACACAGCCAGTGATTTAGACAATACTAAAATTATATATCACACTACCAGTGATTTAGACAATACTAGACTTATATCTCACACAGTCAGTGATTTAGACAATACTAGACTTATATATCACACAGCCAGTGATTTAGACAATACTAGACTTACACAGCCAGATGACTTGGACAATACTCTCATATCACAACAGCCAGTGATTTAGACAATACTAGACTTATATCTCACACTACCAGTGATTTAGACAATACTAGACTTATATCTCACAGAGCCAGTGATTTAGACAATAATACACTTATATCTCACACTACCAGTGATTTAGACAATACTAGACTTATATCTCACAGAGCCAGTGATTTAGACAATAATACACTTATATCTCACACTACCAGTGATTTAGACAATACTAGATGTATATCCCACACAGCCAGTGACTAGGACAATACTAGACTTATATCTCACACAGCCAGTGATTTAGACAATACTAAAATTATATATCACACTACCAGTGGATTTAGACAAACTTAGACTTATATCTTACACAGCCAGTGACTAGGGGACAATACTAGACTTATATCTCACACAGTCAGTGATTTAGACAATACTAGACTTAACTATATCACACAGCCAGTGATTTAGACAATACTAGACTTATATATCTCACACAGCCACCACACCAAGTGATTTAGACAATACTAGACTTATATCTCACACAGCAAGTGACTAGGACAATACTAGACTTATATCTCACACAGCCAGTGACTAGCACAATACTAGACTTATATCTCACACAGGCAGTGATTTAGACAATACTAGACTTATATTTCACACAGCCAGTGATTTAGACAATACTAAACTTAAATCTCACACAGCCAGTGATTTAGACAATACTAAACTTATATCTCACACTACCAGTGATTTAGACAATACTTAAATCTCACACAGCCAAGTGATATCTTATATCTCACACACCAGTGATTTAGACAGACTTAGCCAACACAGCCAGTGATTTAGACAATAATACACACTTATATCTCACACTACCAGTGATTTAGACAATACTAGATGTATATCTCACACAGCCAGTGACTAGGACAATACTAGACTTATATCTCACACAGCCAGTGATTTAGACAATACTAGACTTATATCACACACAGCCAGTGACTAGGACAATACTAGACTTATATCTCACACAGCAAGTGACTAGGACAATACTAGACTTATATCTCACACTACCAGTGATTTAGACAATACTAAACTTATATCTCACACTACCAGTGATTTAGACAATACAAGACTTATATCTCACACAGCCAGTGATTTAGACAATAATACACTTATATCTCACACTACCAGTGATTTAGACAATACTAGATGTATATCTCACACAGCCAGTGACTAGGACAATACTAGACTTATATCTCACACAGCCAGTGACTAGGACAATACTAGACTTATATCTTACACTACCAGTGATTTAGACAATACTAGACTTATATCTTACACAGCCAGTGACTAGGACAATACTAGACTTATATCTCACACAGCCAGTGATTTAGACAATACTAAAATTATATATCACACTACCAGTGATTTAGACAATACTAGACTTATATCTCACACAGCCAGTGATTTAGACAATACTAAACTTATATCTCACACAGCCAGTGATTTAGACAATACTAGACTTATATCTCACACAACCAGTGATTTAGACAATACTAGTCTTATATCTCACACAGCAAGTGACTAGGACAATACTAGACTTATATCTCACACAGCCAGTGACTATAGCAACATATACTCAGACTTTATATCTCACACAGCCAGTGATTTAGGACAATACTAGACTTTATATCTCCCACAGCCAGTGATTTAGACAATCGTCTAAACTTAAATCTCAACACAAAAAAGCCAGTGATTTTAGACGATACTAGACTTATATCTCATACAGCCAGTGACTAGCACAATACTAGACTTATATCTCACACAACCAGTGACTAGCACAATACTAGACTTATATCTCACACAACCAGTGATTTAGACAATACTAGACTTATATCACACAGCCAGTGATTTAGACAATACTAAACTTAAATCTCACACAGCCAGTGATTTAGACAATACTAGACTTATATCTCACACAGCCAGTGACTAGGACAATACTAGACTTATATCTCACACAGCCAGTGATTTAGACAATACTACACTTATATCTCACACAATCAGTGATTTAGACAATACTAGTCTTATATTTCACACAGCAAATGACTAGGACAATACTAGACTTATATCTCACACAGCCAGTGATTTAGACAATACTAGACTTATATCTCACACAGCCAGTGATTTAGACAATACTAGACTTATATCTCACACAGCCAGTGATTTAGACAATACTAGACTTATATATCTCTCACAGCCAGTGATTTAGACAATACTAAACTTAAATCTCACTAAGCCAGTGATTTAGACAATACTAGACTTATATCTCACACAGGCAGTGACTAGGACAATACTAGACTTATATATCTCACACAGCCAGTGATTTAGACAATACTAGAATTATATCTCACACAGCCAGTGATTTAGACAATACTAGACTTATATCTCACACAGCGAGTGATTTAGACAATACTAGACTAATATCTCACACAACCAGTGATTTAGACAATACTAGACTTATATCTCACACAATCAGTGATTTAGACAATACTAGACTTATATCTCACACAGCCAGAAATAGGACAATACTACACTTATATCTCACACAGCCATCTCAGACACACTAGCCATCTCACACAATGACTAAGACAATACTAGACTTATATCTCACACACAATCAATAGTGATTTAGACAATACTAGACAATACTTGACTTATCTCACACACTACCAGAGACTTAGGACAATATTAGACTTATATCTCACACAGCCAGTGACTAGGACAATACTAGACTTATATCTCACACTACCAGTGATTTAGACAATACTAGACTTATATCTCACACAGCCAGAGACTAGGACAATATTAAACTTATATCTCACACAGCCAGTGACTAGGACAATACTAGACTTATATCGCACACTACCAGTGATTTAGACAATACTAGACTTATATCTCACACAGCCAGAGACTAGGACAATATTAGACTTATATCTCACACAGCCAGTGATTTAGACAATACTAGACTTATATCTCCCACAGCCAGTGATTTAGACAATACTAAACTTAAATCTCACACAGCCAGTGATTTAGACAATAGTAAACTTATATCTCAGACTACCAGTGATTTAGACAATACTAGACTTATATCTCCCACAGCCAGTGCTTTAGACAATACTAAGACAAATACTAGCTTATATCTCACACAGCCAGTGATTAGATTTAGACAATAGTAAAACTTATATTCTCAAGACTAAAATCTACCAGTGATTTAGACAATACTAACACTTAATATCTCAGACAGAAGTATATTAGGTCACTACACTACACTACACAGCCTGATTTTAGACAATACTAGACTTATATCTCACACAGCCAGAGACTAGGACAATATTAGACTTATATCTCACACAGCCAGTGACTAAGACAATACTAGACTTATATCTCACACAGCCAGTGATTTAGACAATAGTAAACTTATATCTCAGACTACCAGTGATTTAGACAATACTAGACTTATATCTCACACAAGCCAGTGATTTTGACAATTATAGACTTATATCAACAATACAGACAATTAATATCTCACACAGCCAGTGATTTAGACAATACTAGACTTATATCACACACAGCCAGTGATTTAGACAATACAAGACTTATATCTCACACAGCCAGTGACTAGGACAATACTAGACTTATATCTCACACAGCCAGTTATTTAGACAATACTAGACTTATATCTCACACAACCAGTGATTTAAACAATACTAGACTTATATCACACACAGCCAGTGATTTAGACAATACTACACTTATATACTTATATCAATACACTTACTACCAGTGAGACTAGGACAATACTAGACATATATATCTCACACAGCCAGTGATTTAGACAATACTAGACTTATATCTCACACAGCCAGTGATTTAGACAATACTAGACTTATATCTCAACACACAGCCATGTGAATTTAGACAATACTAGACTTATATCTCACACAGCCAGTGACTAGGACAATACTAGACTTATATATCTCACACAGCCAGTGATTTAGACAATACTAGACTTATATCTCACAGAGCCAGTGATTTAGACAATACTAGACTTATATCTCACACAGCCAAGTGATTTAGACAATCTCAGACTAGATAATACTGACTAATATCTCACACAACCAGTGATTTAGACAATACTACACTTATATCTCACACAATCAGTGATTTAGACAATACTAGACTTATATCTCACACAGCCAGAGACTAGGACAATACTAGTCTTTATACACACACCCAGTATATCTCACTCACAGCCAGTGACTAAGACAATCTCACACAGCCAGTACTAGGACTTATATCTCACACAATCAGTGATTTAGACAATACTAGACTTATATCCACAGCAGACACAGCCAGTGATTTAGACAATAGTAAACTTATATCTCAGACTACTGACCAGTGTGATTTAGACAATACTAGACTTATATCTCACACAGCCAGTGGATTTAGACTTATTATCAATAATACACTTATATCTCACACAGCCATGATAGTTAGACAATACTACTAGACTTATATCACACACAGCCAGTGATTTAGTAGACAATACAAGATGGATTTATGACAATATCTCACACAGCCAGTGATTTAGATAGGACAATACTAGACTTATATCTCACACAGCCAGTTATTTAGACAATACTAGACTTATATCTCACACAACCAGTGATTTAAACAATACTAGACTTATATCACACACAGCCAGTGATTTAGACAATACTAGACTTATATCTCACACTACCAGTGACTAGGACAATACTAGACTTATATATCTCACACAGCCAGTGATTTAGACAATACTAGACTTATATCTCACACAGCCAGTGATTTAGACAATACTAGACTTATATCTCACACAGCCAGTGATTTAGACAATACTAGACTTATATCTCACACAGCCAGTGACTAGGACAATACTAGACTTATATATCTCACACAGCCAGTGATTTAGACAATACTAGACTTATATCTCACAGAGCCAGTGATTTAGACAATACTAGACTTATATCTCACACAGCCAGTGATTTAGACAATACTAGACTAATATCTCACACAACCAGTGATTTAGACAATACTACACTTATATCTCACACAATCAGTGATTTAGACAATACTAGACTTATATCTCACACAGCCAGAGACTAGGACAATACTACACTTATATCTCACACAGCCAGTGACTAAGACAATACTAGACTTATATCTCACACAATCAGTGATTTAGACAATACTAGACTTATATCTCACACAGCCAGAGACTAGGGCAATATTAGACTTATATCTCACACAGCCAGTGACTAAGACAATACTAGACTTATATCTCCCACAGCCAGTGACTAGGACAATACTAGACTTATATCTCACACAATCAGTGATTTAGACAATACTAGACTTATATCTCACACAGCCAGTGACTTAGACAATACTAGACTTATATCTCACACAGCCAGTGACTTAGAGAATACTAGACTTATATCTCACACAACCAGTGATTTAGATAATACTGGACTTATATCTCATACAATCAGTGATTTAGACAATACTAGACTTATATCTCACACAGCCAGTGACTAGGACAATACTAGACTTATATCTCACACAACCAGTGATTTAGACAATACTAGACTTATATCTCACACAATCAGTGATTTAGACAATAATAGACTTATATCTCACACAGCCAGTGACTAGGACAATACTAGACTTATATCTCACACAACCAGTGATTTAGACAATACTAGACTTATATCTCACACAATCAGTTATTTAGACAATACTAGACTTATATCTTACACAGCCAGTGACTAGGACAATACTAGACTTATATCTCACACAATCAGTGATTTAGACAATATTAGACTTATATCTCACACAACCAGTGATTTACACAATACTAGACTTATATCTCACACAGCCAGTGATTTAGACAATACTAGACTTATATCTCACACAGCCAGTGATTTAGATAATACTAGACTCATATCTCACACAGCCAGTGACTAGGACAATACTAGACTTATATCTCACACAGCCAGTGATTTAGACAATACTAGACTTTTATCACACACAGCCAGTGATTTAGACAATACTAGACTTATATCTCACATAGCCAGTGACTTGGACAATACATGATTTTGGACATGATCAGATGATTAATTCCCACAGCTAATACTTGATAATAAAAAACGATTATTTTATGCAGGCAGTGATTTGGAAAATACTAGAAAATTTATTTCTGTGAACAAGTAATTTGATAGAGACCAGACATACATCTACTTTATTTAGCTGTGTCACACAAGGCAAATTCAAAGCATGACCACAAATATCTCATTGAATTGAGAATGAACTGAGAATATGAAAATTAAAGACAGGAATTTTGAGTAAATGGCAGTATTTAACCATAAATACACTTCAAAGGATCAAGATTATGGCACTTAAAAGTCCTTCGTCTGAGTAATTTGGATGAACGCTTTCATTACAAATGGGACTGATATATACCAAAGATAATTCAAATGATTCGATATCCTGTCAGTACAATATATACTTACATCTGGATTATCAGGAAGTACTCTTTCATTACAGATTGGACATGTTTCTACTCCATATCTCTTGATACATTCCTGAATTAGATGTTTACAAACTGGGAACAATGATGGCTTAGGTTCAAATGGCGGATCCCTGAAATATTTCAGGACTGAAGTTAAGCATACACAGATTACTTACTATGAAATATATAATTGATTTTATATATATATATATATATATATATATATATATATATATATATATATATATATATATATACATACTGGAGTGTATGTAGAGGTTAATAGGCCCTTTTGGGGATAGGGATAATGTGCCTTTCTCAATCTGAAATTGATTCAGTTCATTCAATGAAATATATTTACAAAACTTCAAGTTTCATTTATCTTTTTTGTTTTCACTGAAAACATGGGTGTTCATTTGAAGACGTTTTGACCGAGCAGTGTTTAAAGTTATAAAATTCTCTCTTTCATGTTTTTAAATCTGTCAACCTTCCAAGTCCTCAGGTGAGTATGTCTCATCCCCTTCTCTGCAGATTCTAACACAAACTAATAAATACACATATAATGATTTATAAGAGTAGGATTAACTGGTGACTGAATTGTTTTTCTGATGAAAACATATGGGAAACTTTTGCTCAAATAAAAAAACAGCATATTTTGCATTGGGAAAAGGGTCTTTTACTAGACTTGCATGTTAACACTGATAACATTAATCCCTTGTATGCAATGGCACTTTCAACACCACAAATGTCTGAAACTAGTTTCTTTTTCCTGGTATTAAGCATATATTCAGACGTAAATCCATACATGCCAACCCTTAGAGTTTGTTAAGAGGAACAATGGGGGGATGGGGGGGGGGTTCTGCTGAGAAAAAATTGTAATTTCTTATTAGAATACATGTACATGTATGTCCTTTCAGGTCATCAGATCATGCTGCAACTCCTTTATGGTTTCCAACCATCAATGTCAGTGGAAAATGAAACAAGATTTTCCCATGGTACTGAAGACTCAGTCACGTTATTTTCAATGATTTTGAAATTGTTTTCTCTGGTGGAAGCCTCTTTTCAATCAGTGATAAGAGGACTAACAAAACATGCCTCTTACTTTCATCAAAATATCTAACACAAATAAGATATAATTTGATATCCTAATATTCTATGCTGCCATCAGTGCCCAAGCTAAATGGTCCTTTCTTTAAATTTTCTATCATCACTTGTTTGTAATTATTCGACAAAATTTCAATAATACAAGCAGTTTTGGTTCTACCACTTGCATACTTTTCGGCCATTTTTGAATCAGGGAACATTTTTTTAAATAACTTGCAGGCATGGTCTCCACAGTAATAGGCAATGAGTGTTTGACAATAAATCCGGAGAATAATACTTTAGTGTTTGTAACTGTGTATGTTTTGTTTGCGTTTGAAAAGAATGAGGAAATTTACTCATTTTGTTTCTCCATCATTGCATAGCTCGTGTTTTAGAGTTCTGATGTGTCTATTGATGTCAGTAAGTCTTCCATGGGAAATAGCAAAATTGCATCTGCACATTGTGCAAAAGGCAAATCGCATCCCTTGTTTGATTTTGTTATAATCCTGTTAAACTGAGCCACTTACTCATTTCGAAACTGGTGCTTTCGGCAGACGTTTTTTCCCTTTTTCGGAGATTGTTTGTCGTAACTGTCATTTTCTATGTTGTAATTGTTCTCTTTTGTCTGTCTCTGCATCATTTCTTGAGTCGTCATTTGTAACATAAGCTGATCCCCGACTGACTACTTCACTTCGTTTATAGACAGCCGGTATGACCCAATCTATTGTTGAACCTGATTGGTCAAGAGACATATTCATATGTTGGCCAATCAAATTTTGTGTAGTATTCCACAAAATTAGCACTTCAAACTGTAAACATAGAGGTATATTTTATGCTACTATCCAAGAAAGCTTTAGGCTAGGCCCTATTGCAAATAAACAAGGCCTACTACAGATTGAAAAAGTATTCTTTTTTCAAACCGGCTAAGAGTAGACGTTTGATGCTGTATAAAACAAAGTAATGTCAAATCTTGCAGATTTCTGCTCGAATGAGACTGTGAGACTGGGCCGTACAGGTTGTTTTAGAAAATACGGATAGCGGAAATACAACTGAGTACCAGTTTATTTGTAACACTGAAGTTGTCATGCACATGTCATTCAACATTCTGGTGAGCGTTTTTTAAAGCGAGCTTACGACTACAATCTAAATGCATCAAAATGAGCGAGAATGATGAACACTCACAGTAATGACCAAAAGCGAAACACACATGTCTAAATCTGGAATGCAGAATTAGGATAAAGAAATTGGAAAAACTGCACTAAAATCAGAACAGTTGGCATGTATGTAAATCGCAATGACGTTTAAAACTCAAATTCTGTCAAATTGTTTCCTATTCCCAAGATGCTACAATGCTCTACAAACACAGCACTTGGCCCAGTTAGCATTCCTCTCCGAAAGAAACTTTGACACAACCTCTTCAAATTTTATTAATGTCATCATCAGATATCTTTAACCACGGGAAAAAAGTTCTACACATTAAATTTGCATACGGTAACGTGTTTCCATTCAGTTGACTAGCCACTTGTCTTCACATGACAAAAAATAGGTAATACAGGCTGTTCTGTCGATTGTTTAAACCATCATCGTGAAATGACTTTACCAAGAGTACAGGGCTTAATCCTGTGGATGGATTTATGTAGCAAATTCTGTGCAGTTACATAATTTGCAAGCAAATACATGTTACGTAAGATAATGGTTCCAGATATGAATGCCTTTGAGAAAATCACAAAACACTTTGTTCCATATGTACCTAAATGCACTATAATATCACAATGAATTTCTCTCACAAGTAATGTAGGAAACAGCTTAAAGCATAGATTGTAAAATTTTATGGATAGAGAAACCATGTTGAGCAACATAAAAAACATGTCGAATATTTGATACACTTACTTGGGTTTCTTTTTGATTGGTGCTTGAACACACTGTCTTGCTATCTCTACAGCTTGCGCTATAAAGTTAGTTTTAAGTAATTCTGGGAAGTTTTGCTCTACTAGTTCTAATCTGAAATCAAAATGAAACAAAAAAAAAATCAAAAGAAAACCAAAACAATAAGCTGACTAATCATGTAGCCGATAATAATACAGGATAATTAGGGAGCCGTAGGCAGAAAAAAGTTTAACATACTAGCTGGAGATCAGTTTTTACCAAGTACCAACAGCTGAGATACTTATTGTACATGTTATCTGAATTGTAATAGTCAGTGTGTTGATGTATTGATTTAACTGGACTGTAATAGTCACTGTTTTAATGTACTCATTTAACTGGACTGTGATAGCCAGTGTGTTGATGTATTCATTTAACTGGACTGTAATAGCCAATGTGTTGATGTATTCATTTAACTGGACTGTAATAGTCAGTGTGTTG
Organism: Atrina japonica; assembly: GCA_030159075.1. Lineage (NCBI taxonomy): Eukaryota > Metazoa > Mollusca > Bivalvia > Pterioida > Pinnidae > Atrina > Atrina japonica. The sequence goes on along the minus strand of BROG01001008.1, from coordinate 92,063 downwards.
ATGTATTCATTTAACTGGACTGTGATAGCCAATGTGTTAGTGTACTCATTTGACTGGACTGTGATAGCCATTGTGTTAGTGTACTCATTTGACTGGACTGTAATAGTCAGTGTGTTGATGTATTCATTTAACTGGACTGTGATAGCCAATGTGTTGATGTATTCATTTAACTGGGCTGTTATAGTCACTGTTTTAATGTACTCATTTAACTGGACTGTGATAGCCAATGTGTTGATGTATTCATTTAACTGGACTGTAATAGCCAGTGTGTTAGTGTACTCATTTAACTGGACTGTGATAGCCATTGTGTTGATGTATTCATTCAACTGGACTGTAATAGCCAGTGTGTTAGTGTACTCATTTAACTGGACTGTGATAGCCATTGTGTTGATGTATTCATTTAACTGGACTGTAATAGTCAGTGTGTCAATGTACTCATGTAACTGGGCTGTAATAGTCAGTGTGTCAATGTACTCATTTAACTGGACTGTAATAGTCAGTGTGTCAATGTACTCATTTAACTGGACTGTAATAGTCAGTGTGTGTCAATGTAAATGTATTCATTTAACTGGACTGTAATAGTCAGTGTGTCAATGTACTCATGTAACTGGGCTGTAATAGTCAGTGTGTCAATGTACTCATGTAACTGGACTGTAATAGTCAGTGTGTCAATGTACTCATTTAACTGGACTGTAATAGTCAGTGTGTCAATGTACTCATGTAACTGGGTTGTAATAGTCAGTGTGTCAATGTACTCATGTAACTGGGTTGTAATAGTCAGTGTGTCAATGTACTCATGTAACTGGGCTGTAATAGTCAGTGTGTCAATGTACTCATGTAACTGGACTGTAATAGCCAGTGTGTTGATGTACTCATTTAACTGGACAGTAATAGCCAATGTGTTGATGTATTCATTTAACTGGACTGTAATAGCCAGTGTGTTAGTGTACTCATTTGACTGGACTGTGATAGCCATTGTGTTGATGTATTCATTCAACTGGACTGTAATAGCCAGTGTGTTAGTGTACTCATTTAACTGGACTGTGATAGCCATTGTGTCGATGTATTCATTTAACTGGACTGTAATAGTCAGTGTGTCAATGTACTCATGTAACTGGGTTGTAATAGTCAGTGTGTCAATGTACTCATTTAACTGGACTGTAATAGTCAGTGTGTCAATGTACTCATGTAACTGGGTTGTAATAGTCAGTGTGTCAATGTACTCATGTAACTGGGTTATAATAGTCAGTGTGTCAATGTACTCATTTAACTGGACTGTAATAGTCAGTGTGTCAATGTACTCATTTAACTGGACTGTAATAGTCAGTGTGTTAATGTACTCATGTAACTGGGTTGTAATAGTCAGTGTGTCAATGTACTCATTTAACTGGACTGTAATAGTCAGTGTGTCAATGTACTCATGTAACTGGGCTGTAATAGTCAGTGTGTTAATGTACTCATGTAACTGGGCTGTAATAGCCAATGTGTCAATGTACTCATTTAACTGGACTGTAATAATCAGTGTGTTGATGTAATAGTTTAACTGTAACAACAGCAGAGATACTTACTGCACTTGTTTATTGGGGTAATCTTCTGGTATGGTGATTCTTAACTGCATAAAGTATGACTCCTGTTTAATTTTATATATAATCTGTGATGTTTTTTGTTTTAACTTGCAGTCATCCTCTTCAGACAGAAGTTCTTTTTTCACTTTTCCTATTTCATCATTTACTATACAGAGAGGATTTTCTATCAGAAATGTCTTCACAAAGTTTATCATCATGATAACCTGCAAAGGAACACAGATTAAATCATGATTACTTACTTAAGAACACAGATTGTATCATGATTACCTAGAAAGGAAACATTAGATAATTACATGTATTATCTACAAAGGAATACAAATTAAATCATGATTACTTACAAAGGAACATGATAAATCATGATAACTTACAAAGGAACACAGATTGTATCATGATTACCTACAAATTCGTGGGGGTAATCTTGGCAAATTATGCACAATGCGAGAAAATTAAACAACTACTACAAAAACTTTATAATCTAGTAAATGTAAATATATAGATATTTTATAACTGCAAAAATTAACCCCACACAAAAAGTTTGTCACAGACAGATCACAGAATTAACCCCATTAACAATATTAACTTTTACAGTTTATATGTCTTGATGGGGGAGGGAGGGGTGTCAAAATTATCAGTGATTCTGTCCACTTCAACAGGGTGGCAAAATTGGCCCAAAATAAACTGTGGCCAAAATATCCCAAATTATGGTAAGATAGCTTACACCTTATAAAAGAATACTTAATTACCTGCTTCTGTCCTGTGAACTTAAGTGCCTCTGTATCACAGAGTTTTACTAAGCCATATAGGAGTTTATCTGACAATGTTTTACTTTTCAGTTCCACTACTATTGGATCAATTGGGTAGTTCTGTGTAAACTGCAAACATGCTACCAACTGTCTCATATCTGAAACACTGACATGGTAAACAACATTTATAATTGTGTCTTATTTAATGTTTTATTTCATTCTAAATGCTAGTTTTTATATAAAAACAAAAACAAAAACCAAAAAAAACCAAAAACAGTAGGACTATAGTCTGAGTAACTTTAGGTCATGGTAGGTAGTGAAACAAATGGTGATAAAACATACCACCATTAAAGTGATATCATGTCTGCAATGCTAGTAAACCAAAATATCCAAACTTCATAGGGGCATAATCTAAACTGGGAAATAACCTCAAAAGTAAATAAAATTACATCAATAGCATTGAGTAATAATGCAAATAATAATAAATTAACAAAATTGGTAAAAATACAAATTCCTGTCATCAACAACCTGTGGATTATACATTGCTGATTTCAGTCAAAGGGGGGATAGATTAACTGCCCAGGAGATCTATTAGATCTTCATTCTAATCAGCCAGATATTTCTTTAGCAGTGTAAAGCTGTTGTTGAAATACTCTTTTAAACCACTAAAGGTTATTGGAAAAATGATTACATTAAATGATCAGTAGTGAAAAATAATTGCTGATGTTTGCAGATGCACTTCACTTAAATTTTACTCTGCCAAAGATCGAAGAATAAAGCACAAAAGTGTGTCGGTATTGATGATGTATTTCTAATAACAATCTAAGGTCACAATAAGATAAATTGGAATTAGTTTGCTGCTACAGTAAACATTTGAATAGAATAAATAAACTTGTTTGCCTATTTTACGACATGCCAACCACTTTTGTGCATCTTACCATGAGGACAAACGTGAACCGCTGACAGGCTTCAAATTGGCACCACACCATCATTAACAATCAGCAGTGATAATTAGTTAATCTTGTTAAAAGATTTGTTTATTTAGAGATGAACAGGTGAGATTAAATTACACCGCCCACTTGAAAATGACCGCTTGTCAATAACCATACATGTGCTATCAAATTGTGCAATTTCATTGGTCGATCGCTTTACACATCTCTCAGTCTGTGAGAAACTTTAAACTGACTCTTCAGTAAAAAAAAAAACCCATCAAAATGACCCCTGTGGGGAATTTGTCAAGCGTCAAAATCGGGTTGTAGTGAAATATCTCGGGTCAAAACCCAGGACCTTGAGTCAAATGGAAACCCTGATATGCTGTAAATGATGTTAATAGAATAATTCTTTTTTACAGAAGGCAACACAGGCTTGTTCAAAAGGGAAATTACATTAAAAACAAAAGTAATTTGCAGATACTCTGCTTGACATCCGGACCGGGGTTGCCACCAAACTGTTGGACACGGTCTGATTTTTGTCGTACTTGCTGTTGGACTGACAGTTTTCAAAATCTCTGGTATAGTCCCCAAGTTACACCTATGGGAGACAAATAAGATATGAAATTCAGACAGAATCCTTTGCTTATCTGTACAGCTGCCAGTCAAGTCATACCCAAGCAAAGTGCATGGATTTTCCACCCTATCATACTGGACTGAGATAAGGCCCTATTCCCAATGCAAAAACAATGCATTATTTCCTAATTTGCTGTTTAAATTTCCCAAAATGTTGCTGAAATTCCCAATTTAAAAGGCCTAGGCCCCATTCCAAAAAGAGTGGAAAATCCCTAAATACATATAATTCCCATTACATGCATACATGTACATTTCATACCTGCTTTGGAATCAGCTTGTATCCTAGACTGATTATTTGTTTGATAAATACACATCAGGGTTTTCCCGTACGCATGATTTCTGCGTCTCTGACACATAAAATCTTTTCAGGACGCAAAACATGGGTATTAGCGAGTCCCAAATGACGCACAAAAACTCAGTTATTTTATTTTTCAACCTTATCCTGAAAATGTGTGCCTTTGTTTTTATGTATTTTATTGAATTTCATTGACATGAGGACTCACAAATTTACCAAAGGACTCAGGAATTTTGTTCTTGTGGGTCCCTGGGACTCACTAAAATAACATTCTAGGGAAAACCCTGACACATGAAAAATTATATCTGGTAATTCTGGTTGGTTCACGTATAACTTGACCATTGTAAACTTTGGGCAAGAATATTACTTGTTGTCACAAGACATAGTAAAATCCATATAACCTGCTGGTGGGATGGAGTCTTGGGAATCCTTTCTTGACTCGGACGAGTTAAAATTTTAGGTAAATAAAGCGTAACAAAATTGAAATTACAGGGGCAAAAGTAAGCGTTCCTACTTGTCATCAAGCATCCAGTGAGGAACAAAAAGGTTTTTCCTGTGAAGCTTGACTGAAGGCCTCAAAACATTAAGCAAATCCAGTACTAGTCTATATGAAACCTTAATGGAATCCAATCCATAGATTTCTAATATACTTACAAAATATGGACACGGACCAGTGCAGGTAGACATGCTTCTAACGTTACACCTTCAATATTAGGGGCTTTCTGTTGAACCTGTACCAGTTCTGCTTTTAGAATTTCACTGTCACAATGTGCCATTGTCTTTTTACCTGTTAATCATGTGGATTTGTCTGCAATGTATATATACGCCATCTTTATATAAGTTTATAAAAATATTTCTGAGTCTACAACACAGATACATTGTATGTGTATGAATAATCATATGATAAAAACAAAACATGTAAATACATTGAACATGTAGTTTTTAGACCAGAAATTTGAATTTAATACTGATTTTATATGCTAAGGTTACAAGTTTACTGTGATCAGCAGATACATGTACAATGTATATTAATAATATACAAATATTAATTTGTTATTTATTTATTAATATTATTATATAAATCATTTCAAAAGTACTGTACATGTGTTCAAATATATGTGCTGGGGTCAACAATAAAAAAAGGACTATATGATAAAGATATCTATATACCCACCAATGAAATGAAAATTAAGTATTTCTTGTAAAGTACATGGTTGTATACATTATGAAGTTTAAGATTCACACTTTACATACACACAGAAAACAAAAATATCCTTGTCAGGTAAGTGTCTTAAAATCAACATTAAACTATGTATATTTTCAATATTTTGTCTATTTCATTCTAATTTTGAGCCTTTGGGGGGTAAAATGAAGTATGAGCACAGCCTTGGACAAGAAAGATATTCCACATTCTGTTGTATATGTTCATTAACTATTTTGTGTACAAAGGACAATTTTGTCCAAAGCTCCGTTCAATATAAACAAACAACTTTTCATATGAACAACATGTATATGGATTACGTCGTTGCTAAGGAGATTCTACTTCCGGTTGTTTTGATGGTCTACTTTCATCATGGACCATACATAACAGAAACAAACTATACTTGACAAACCAGGAAACCCCACTGTTGTTGCATAGGCTATAAATAGCTACAGTGGATTGTTTCTTCCCTGTTTATTGCTGGTTCCATATGTAAGCATGCATAATACCAACTGGAAAATACTGAATACTGTAAGCAAAATGCTACAATGCAGTGTTTTTCTTTCATTCTTCTAATTCTCTATATAGATAGATCTGCTTGACAACTTTTCACTAAAGATAAGTACAGTAAACTTGCTTCATTGAGAGATCGAATAGGCCTAACTGAATTTCCCTTTGGGTTACGCATTACCAACTGGTAACCCCTATAGGCTTTACTACCGTAGACTCTTGGATCTGCGTTTTTTATTTATCATAGATCTACAATATGATGAATTGACTACTACATGTAGGTCAGTTTACAGTTAGCCTGGCCTGGTTGCTTGGCCCTTATGCATTTCTTTACCCGAGTGCCGAATACAAGCCAACTGCAAAGAATCTATTTTTAGAATTTTACCTCAACTCGGGCACTGCTGACACTTTTATCAAGTGTATACATTGAAGTTTTAATGTAAATAATATCACTGTTTAAAAATTAGAAGTATAGATCTATGAGGTCCAGTTTTTATTTTTCCAAAGTAAGCCCTACCAGTTCAAAATATAAGGATATACAACTAGCGACTGCATTCTCTTATTGGGTCCTAAATCAGACTGTTTAACATTTTACAACAACATTGTATATAATTGACGGTGGCGTAATGGTTAGCATGTCAGATTGTGAAGTCGAGGGTTCAAGTCTCCTTTTTTTCTACTATATTTTTAAAGGAATACATTTCGTATATATTTTTCACCAGATAAAATTTATCTGTGGAATAAAGAAAATTTACTTCATTTTCTCAAAATAATTTTTCACCAGACTTAACACGATTGTTTCAAAAAAGTGTTAATGTTTAATCTGACAAAATATATAAACACCCATTTGTCTTTTAAAATTTTAGCAAAATGGCATCTTAAATCGATTGCTGAGAATTTTGCCATGTTTGTAAATGATAAACATTCAGTTTATTTCACATAAAAACCAAAAGAAAAATATGATGAAAATAATTTTGGCTTAATTTTAAAATATTTTTTTAATATGTAATAATTCTAAATATTATTATATTTGGAACGAACTTTAGTGTCTTCAGATGACTCGGGTAGTATCTGAAACCTGGCACAGCAGCAGACGCTCTCTTAAATCATGTCCATTCTCTATAAATATTCACTGGTGACCATCTAAATTGCACCACAGTAAAGAAGAAAAGCACCTGATAATCTGAGCCATATTTGGTCAGGAATTTCAAAATGAATTTGTAAAGCAACCAATTGTCAAAATAAAAATATTTAACTGATATAATTAAAAAAGAAAAAAGTTTATCTTATACTGGTTAGCCCAGTTACCTTGATTTTTTCCTCATTTTTCCTCTATATTTTCTGTAACTCACTAACTGAACACACAGATCACTGAAATTTGCTATATAACTTGTGTAATCCATGATAAAAAAATTTTCATACATAAAAGCTGAAAAACCAGTATGAGTAGTATGTATTGCCGATTACAAAAATCAATTTTTTCTGCCTTCGAGGGAAGATGAAGGACCAGTTATCGTCACTGTTTTAAATCTCATTGTATATGCGATTAAAGCTTGCCATTTTGAATTTAAAGCATCCAAACTTGTGAATCATTATTCTTTTAACATTCTTATAAGAACAAAATATATATTTATTCACAAGAATGTTTATTATATTACTTTTTATTACAAGGGTTCCCTTTACTGGTTGCAAAGCCATTTATAGCACAAAGACAGAGCACTCTAATTACCTCAAACGAAAGCAGAGACATCTGTTTAATTCCAGAACAATAAATGTGAAGTTATGCATCAAACTAATCATATTATTTCTAAAACTCATTTTAAACACTGCAACAGTATGACTGAAAATATTTTGAAAGTGTCCTTAAACATCAATTATAGAAATGAATAAAGATTATATTTAACTAAATAATTTTACTTGTCATTGTACTTACAGGTCATTATGACCCCATTAGTGCCAGGTTAGGGTGATTCCCCCTCGCGTGTGCTAATGCTTTCATTTTGACTTTGGGTGAGCATGATTATCTATGGACAAGCCAACATTTGAATTATCATCAATGTATTTTATGATTCTTTGAAGACGATGACACAGAATAAAATGGTTTTTTTTCAAACAAAAATTCGTTATTTAGACGTCTTAAACTGCACCATATGGTCATGAAAATCACGGTAACTGGTACTTCATGGAAACTGGTTGCGAACCAGTATCTTTTCTACAAAACAAAAAAAAAAACCCCCCCCACCACCACCCAACCCCCCCCCCCCCCCCCCCCCCCCCCCCCCCCCCCCCCCCCCCCCCCCCCCCCCCCCCCCCACCCCCCATAATTTTTTCTTTGTTTGGTCGCTTCAATTTTTGAAAACACCTTTCCTACGGGAATCTCTGTGTTATCCATGCGATGTCAAATAATTTGGTCATGTGAGTAATCATTATAAATAATACATAGGTAAACCTATGGAGAGGGCGAAGGCATACATCAACAGTTTGACATGTTCAGTTAATACTGTTAGAGATTCCGTCGTGTTGCCCCCCTGCCGGGGGCAACACGACAGAATTGCCAAAGGGATTAATATTCAGTCTTTTTATCACGTATGTCCCGATCATTCACTCATTGTTTTGAATAAAATATTGAGTGGCTGATTGTTTCCTTGGTGATAAAACTTAAATATAATCTATGTGGTATTTATTAGTCATAAATTAAATGCATAAACATGTTATTTTGCAATATATTTTTCTCCATCCCTGCGTATGCATCATTTCGTGTAGTTCACATTACCAGAATAATGAAGGCGCTTCATGATCGGGTTCGATGTACAACCCTAGTCGTTATGGGAAAGTCTCTGTCTACAAAACGTTTCTTAGTGTGGTAGTTTATACATTCGTTTGCAATGCGCTTTTAAGCAATGACTTCGCATTTCCGACATTTTGTTTATATCGCGTGCAAATTCCCGATGTGAGCAAAATTTTTACCATTAGTAGTACGGGTCCCCAAATGTAGTAGGAATAAAAAATGTGAGCTTCTCTACATATATGAGGGCTTCGCCCTCTAATATTCTGGGGCCTCTCTTGACAAAAGACTTATATGAAGGGGAATAACTCACAATATATATTATTGTCGTCAGGAATCGGTGATTATATATTAACAGATCGGTGAGCCAGGCTAAATAAGTATTACCAATAACATTCCCTTTCTTTTACTTCCACTCTCAAACATAGAATGATGGCTGTAATTCCATATGGTAAAAGTCCTGCAATTAATTTGAGTGTGAATATCAAGTATAAAAGGGATTCATTTTTATTTGTCATGGACATGGAAAATTAATTCAGTATTTATAGGATACCGCTTCTTTAGATTTAAGTCATAAGTGGTAAGTATCAACCATTTTATTTTAATAAGCCAAAACCAGCGGACAAAATATATTTGGCTCAGACTGTAGGTTATGTAATGTTCATTACGTAAAAGTTACGACTGTTCGGTTTTACATATTGCCGATATACACAGTGAATTGAGCATAGAGTGGAGCGCAGAATTAGACAGCATCGCGATACATCTGTGATCTGGAGAAAAAGATCGCGCGGACAGAAGGATACCCCCTAGGCCCTACATCATCATGGGAATTTATCAGAGATATCTCTGCGACATAAATATAATGGATCATGGGAATTTACCAGAGATACCTCTGCGACATAAACATAATCTTTTGATTGTAGCTACATATATTTTTACCTGTTCAAATAATTCTAAATGTTGAGGTTTGGTACAAACTAGATAGAAAATGTGTTATTAGTACTTCGTCAAGAATGCACGTCCCAGTTGTTTCCTAACTTCCGGTTTTGAACTAAGATTGTTGTTTCCGATCTCGATTATAAATCTGCCTTTCCTTTCAATTAAATCGCGATAAAATGTCAGTATGATAAAACCACAAGTCATTTTTCTGAAAAAAAAGAACAAGATACATATATCTATGATAAATGATAAGAGATTTTGTTACTTTGGTATACGTCCACGTTTCAGTTACGAGATCGGTAGACCCTTCTATGCAACTATATAAAACAGTTATTTCCGGAATTTTGAAATGTCAAGGAAGGTACGAAATTTAAATTTTTCTTCTTGTACGAGCATAGTCGACTCACTTTCTTAATTTATGTAGTTTGGGTTTTATGTATTTGGTCAAGTGACGAAACTAATGGACACGAAAAGAAGATTTGATTGTTATTATGTTAATGTTACATATAACTTATAAGCCAATTAGAACATCATGACTTTTTGATTTTTGAGTTCAGCTTTCACTTTCAAAAATTTCACAATATTTTTTTTCTCCTATTTGAGAAAAATGTCCAACATCTGATGATTTGATGATCCAAAGAAATCTAAAAAAAAATCATATTCTATATTACACTGTCAGAATCGTGTAATAGCCAGCTACTGGTCCTAGCCAGTTACTGGTCCCTGACCAGTAGTCGCAGTACTGTGTCCCACTAGATTTTGAAAATATTTTTTTTTGTAACATTTTTTTGTAAATATTTCATAAACTGATAAAGACGTCATTGCATGGAAAAAGTATCCACACAATCATCAAATACAGTGTATAACCATAGTCGTAATAAAAAAAAACCTCTAGTTCATCATATCATAATCATATTGATTGCATTCCAACCTACTGACTTACTGTAAATACCATCACAATACAGCAACATTGTTACCTACCTTGAACAGCAATTTCATCGTGAGTGAGACAGCTGATGCAACATGGATTCTGGAGTAAATTATTTTTTGAGTCTCAACTGATTTACACCATGCAAGATCTAGAGTTAGTCAGAAGCCTAACAGAGGGAAAACAGATCTTTGTAATTTTCATAGATTTTTCTAAGGCCTTTGATAAGTTCTCCTCATGAACGACTCCTTCACAAGCTTCACTTCTACAGATTTTTGACTACATCCTAAGATGGGTCAGAAGTTACCTGCAAGGTAAAAAAACAGCTGGTTTTGGTGGAGGATGAGAAGTCTTGTTGACTCCAGTATACCCTAGGCCAAATTTTTGCCCAGATTTTAAGTGATTCTAGTTTCTTGGTAAAATCCTGATTTTACCAAAACAAAAAAAATCACTTAAAGTACATGTAAGGGTAGAAATTTAGCCTAGGTGTACCCAAGGGAATGGTGAGCCAGGGCCTTCACTTTTCCTAGTCTTTATTAAGGTCCTGCAGGAAGTACTTCAAGTAGTTCATTCTCAGTTTGAATTTTTTTTGGATGACTGCCCTAACTACCACACCATCAACAGGAAGACAACAACACTATACTTGTACTGTGGAATGACCATGCAGCCCTATATACATGTAGAAGTAGGAGAAGGACTGGCAGATGATGTTCCACCTTGAGAAATGTAATCGATCCACATCTTGGAAAAGAGAGTGTCCGAAGACAGGTGTTTTCTTAGGCCTATTTTGGGTCCAGTTACAGGACCCATTCCCAATGCAAAAATGACTTGTATTTTCCCCAAAATATGCAAAAATACCCAGTTTGGAATTTCAAAATAAAAAATAAAGTATTTTCAAACAAATGTCTAAAATTAAATTTGTCTTTTTTAGTAAAAATGTCATATATTTTCCAATTTTCTGGATCCTGGACCCATAATTTCTGAGGTAGGAAAATCCCTGGAAGAAGTAAATGTCTTGGTACATAATGATGACAGATGTATCTACAAATGTACATTGGCTTGTGATATTCTACAAATATGATTTAGTATGAATCTACCCTGACAACCCCTTTTTCTGTAATATCACAGCATGTCTATACTTGGTCATTTATTTTCCCCTCCCACACATGTACAGTGTAGCAGTTTGTAATCATCAGACTTGACAGTATAAATAATACACTGGAAAAGAAGAATGTGCTTTGTTCCTAAACCAGGCACATTTTAAAACTTCTTCTCATAATCTGTATCAAAGTCCAAGGGCTAGTCCTGCTACATGTGGTAAAAAAAAATGTGAATGACCCTTGGGATCAGAATAGAGGTGTTTATCATATATCCATATCACGATACAAAAAAACCTGACGACAGTATCGATAAAATATTTAAGCCTGGAGATATTGCTTTTCCCTACAGAAATTTAAATCTTTTGGTATAGAGCTACAATGTACTTAAACATACACAAATCATATACACTGTTGTGAAACTATTTAAACAAATACAGTTTTTTAAACAATTATAATCGTGTGTCCATCTTACTGAGGAGACATTACATGCATACACTGCTTGATTGGCATACAGGTATGTACAGATTATATGCATACACTGCTTGATTGGCATACATGTATGTACAGATTACATGTATATGCATACACTGCTTGATTGGCATATGGGTATGTACAGATTATATGCATACACTGCTTGATTGGCATACATGTATGTACAGATTACATGTATATGCATACACTGCTTGATTGGCATACATGTATGAACAGATTACATGTATATGCATACACTGCTTGATTGGCATACATGTATGTACAGATTATATGCATACACTGTTTGATTGGCACACATGTATGTACAGATTATATGCATACACTGCTTGATTGGCATACATGTATGTACAGATTATATGCATACACTGCTTGATTGGCATACATGTATGTACAGATTGTATGCATACACTGCTTGATTGGCATACATGTATGTACAGATTGTATGCATACACTGCTTGATTGGCATACATGTATGTACAGATTATATGCATACACTGCTTGATTGGCATACATGTATGTACAGATTATATGCATACACTGCTTGATTGGCATACATGTATGTACAGATTATATGCATACACTGCTTGATTGGCATACATGTACATGTATGTATAGTACACAATGTACATGTGATGTATGTAGCAAGAATTCATGTACATGTACTACTGACTTTATTTTTGGTAAACCTTGTGATATTATCCTGACGATATTGACAAAATATTGTCGGTATCACGACCCTTATTTCAATCACGATAATAAATGTACATGTATACATAGCTGTACATGTGGATCATCAGATCTTAAATTGGGGCAGCGACTTGTCCTGTTGTTGTAAAATGATCATTCAATTACTTTTAGTTCAATGTTTATTGTAGACACAATCAAGAAATACATTATGGATTCACAACACCTTGGACAGGACACTTCAGATTGGTCAAGATGTTTATGAAAGAACACGTAGAAGAAAAGTTATCTGGCCATCTCCAAAGACCCATGTTATAAAGAAGACTGTTACACAGGTTTATTGTACATTGAGTCTCAGATCTTGCACAGTGTATACTGTAAACATGGAAATTTGTGCATTTGGGAAATTTACACTAAATATTTGAGTTTTACATGTAAATTACCCCTGGCATACCAGTCCCACACAGGGTGAGAAAAATATTTGAAAAATCACTTGTCCCATGGGACAAGTGCTATTTAGAAACCACTCGTCCCAACAAATTTTTCACTTGTCCCAGTATTATACTTGTATTGACTCAGAAGTAAATTTGTATTTTTTCTGTACAAATTAAAATCAACAAACAATATAATATACCAGTAAATTTTAATGCATAATTGAAACAGTTTCAGTTGCAAAGAATTAGATCAGTTATCATTACTTATGACACAAAAAAGTCATTCATCATCAGAAGAACTGTCATCACTGCTAATGATCTCAGGAAGCTGGCCACTAAAACTATGACTCTGCTGAGTACGACTGATCTCGGCTCCAGTTGAAACATGTCTCCTAGTTTTGGCAGAATAAAGCCAAGTATTAATTGAATTATCAGCTTGAAAAGTGGACAAAGTGTTATCCATCATCTTGATTCTCATCAGACTTTGAAGGGTATTTTGAGTCATTTGAGATCTGAACGTGGTCTTCAGTTTATTCATAGCACTAAATGCTCTTTCACAAGAAGCTGTAACATGGAGAGAGTGTCATCATAATGTTAACAAGTACAAGTATATCTTGAACATCTGCTGGTTTTAGAGCGAGAAGATTTGCATAAGCTAACTGAGGACTAGTGGTTCGTTGTCTGTTCAATCTCAGCTTTAAATCAAGCCATTGCCCAGAAGCCTCAGACTTCTCCTTTTCAGTCAAACAAGATTCAAAATGATTCAACAAATGTGCAACTTCTTCATTACCATATGATCTGAGATCCTGCATTGATACTGGCCACAATGTATGATCAAATACCTGAAAATTACTGTAAGGAGGATTCTGCAATGATTCAAACCTGTTAATACTTTCAAGAAATTTACTGAAAGTTTTCAAATCAACACCTGTGTTTGTTAGACTGCTTGGAATCTTTGCCACATTTCAAAATTCATCAGAGTAATTTTGTTCAAATTTACAAAGTTTCCTGATGTTTACTTTCAGACTAGATAATTCCAAAGATGCTAGTTCTAACTTTCTAACAACATCAGTCACAAATAAATCATCTTTCTGATAACTTTCACTGAGATTCTTGAGGATTAAAGTTAAATCAAGCATAAAGTGCAAAAACTTGACAAATCTTTCAGTTTTCACTCTTTCAACAAACCTTTGACTTTGCTGAATCTCTCCTGAACTTCCCTGACCAACATGTTCTAAATGATACACAGTAACAGCATGTTTCTCAAGTGCCACTAAAGCCCTGTGTCTACTAGCCAACCAACGAATTTTCTGAACACCACTAAAATATGCATGATTTTCAGATATTGCTTTCAATTCTCTACGTTTCTTTTGGAGAGTACTTTTGACAGTATTGTCAAAACTCTTGCAAGTATGGAATTGTTTTCACAGCATCCATAACACCAAGCTCAAGATTATGTGCTACACAGTGAATAGTGGGGCACTTTCTGAGACAACCTTGTAGCTACACCCGATTTTTTTCCCATCATCACTGCAGCACCATCAAAGTTGCAACCTACCAACTTTTTAACTATGTCTTTATTTGAAATTCCAACTGCCTCTAAACCTTTTTCAATACCTGCAAGAACCCCTTCATCTGGCAGTTTTAAGGGCAATTATATCACAAAGCAATTCTAGGGGATTACCAGACTCTAAATCAACAAATCGAACAAACACTGCCTCCTGTTCAATAATTCCAGCATCTGTGCTGCCATCAGACAAAATGCACAAAAACCTTGCCTCTTTTAAAATATTAGTGACACACTTTGCTTCAGTCTCGGCTAAATGAATAAATGTTGCACAGGCCTTATCATTTTGGTACTTTGAACCCAAATCTAACCCATTTTTTCTTTGTAATTCACAAAGACCCTGGAAGGATTTAAAAGAGAGACAACATAGAATGATGTGTTGAACAGACAGCGAACTTGCTTTTGAACATTTTCATCCAGAGCATTAGCCATTTTCTTTAATGGACCCACATAATTTGACTGGCTACTGAACATTTTTTTTATCATGACACTTCATGTGCAACTTTGATTTGTTATGATAAATTAGTGTTTCTTTTCTAAAATTATCCTCACTGCCAGCGCCCTTGAATAAAGGACTATCTTTATCAGCAATATTAGGGAATTCAAGACAGGATGTGCAATACATTTTTTGCTCATCTTCCTCATATTTAACCCAAGGAAATTCTTTGATCCATACTGACGTTGAAACTACGTTTTTTTTCTTTTTCAAAATTTTGCTTTTTTCAGCAAAATCATCAGACGGTAGGTCTACAGCCTATTTTTCGTTTGCCTTTTCCTTAGTTTCTGAACTACCGATTTTCTTGAAAAACGAATCTATAGTCCTTTTTGCCATAGTCATAAACTTTCTGAGTAACGAATTCGAACACTTGCAAAGCTTCACTGACAACGAAAAGATAATCTATTTCAAAAAAACCAACAGCGGTATCACACTTGAAAAACACCCGGAACGTAATTCATTGAGTTGAGGTTAAGTTCTTACGCGAATGAAATTTATTATAACTATATATGTTACATCCAAAACTATCTATCTATCTACCTAGTTGTGTACTTGAATTTATACCTCGACCTCGCATTGAATTTACATATAAAATATATTTTAAATTTCCGTACTTATGGAGCCGTTTCCTGAAAGATATTTACACGTGGATAATCTAAATCAACTGTGCGCTTTATGTCTACTGTCATTTGGATCATCCCGGTTCCGATTTTCGGCAATACATTGTGTGATTATATTTGAACAAAGTGAAAAAATATGTGGAGAAAGAATTGTAGTGATTTTAAACAGAATTTAAGATGCTACGACGGGAATAGTTACCGGTAATTTTTTTTTTAACAGGAACATGTACTTATAATGAACCACTCGTCCCCAAGCAATTTCGACTCGTCCAGGACGAGCGGACGAGTACATTTTTCGCACTCTGCCCACATGTTAGTTAGTACAGTTGTTGATTAATGCTGGACTGCTCATAGTAAGTTGTGACATCACTTAAAAAATCCACACATGGTTTACATTGTAAGAAAATCACATATATAACAACATGTGGAAATAGCCATGTTTACAGTACATCATTTACATGTACATTGAGTCTGAGGTTTAGAACAGTGTATATATCATTGAGTCTGAGATTTAGAACAGTGTGTATATCATTTACATGTACATTGAGTCTGAGATTTAGAACAGTGTATATATCATTTACGTGTACATTGAGTCTGAGATTTAGAACAGTGTATATATCATTTACATGTACATGTTCCAGTATATATATATATATACATGTATACAGTTATGTACATGTACCAGTATATATATATATATATATATATATATATACATGTATACAGTTATGTACATGTTCCAGTATATATATATACATGTATACAGTTATGTACATGTTCCAGTATATATATATATATATATATACAGTTATGTACATGTTCCAGTATATATATATATATATATATATATATATATATATATATATATTATATATATATATATATATATATACATGTATACAGTTATGTTGTTCCAGTATACAGTTATGTACATGTTCCAGTATATATATATACATGTATACAGTTATGTACATGTTCCAGTATATATATATATATATACATGTATACAGTTATGTACATGTTCCAGTATATATATATATATATATATGTGACGGTGTGTTATTTTACACATTTTATATTGTTTTATGTACTGTATTATTGTAGAAAAATATTTTAAAGTTCAATAAGTATACTTACCTTGGTATGGCATGTTCCATAATTTAGTAATACACTGTACATGTATATATATTTTATACAGAGTTACCTGTACTTACCTTTTGCTTAGAATATTATTTAGAATTACCTACCTTTGGTATTGGTCAATATTCATTGGTCAAGTAATTAAGTTTGAATTAATTAGAGACGCCATTTCATCTTGGCGCGGTCGGCGATTGAAGATCTCTTAACGAAATATTGAAGGCACTTGTGTAAGTAATATGATAATTCCTTGAATTATTATTTAAGTGTTTTATATACAACAAATAAGTATATATATATAGTAATCTGAGTATTAAGTAATTTGTAAAAGTATGTAATTAAGACTTAACTACATTGTGTACACGTAAAAATCTCGATCTCACAAAATAACACTTATTATATGGAACACCAGTAATTACGTTAAATTTTATTGTAAATACACATGTATATTATAAGATATACATTATAGTTATGATAATTCCATACCAGGTAAATCATTTATAAAACTGTTCATCACGATACATCATAAGTATCATTGTAACACTAATATGAGTTAAAAACTTATTGTACACAGACTAATGTAATTACGATTACACACCTTGTATATACATTTACGGTACTATTAACTTTTGTTTCGTAGATACACATACTGTAGATCACTGTTGTGAGATCTTCCCAACTTATCCGGAGTCCATGTGATTCCTATAACCACATTTCTGGTATGCATATATATTTATATTTTTATTTTATAATACATGCATATTATATATACTGAAGTTATAATGATCTGATTAAGTGAAATCATTAGGTGTCAATACATCGATAACCACATGAGAAAGTCATGTGATGTTTTGTTATGTATATATGTAAATTAATAGTCACGTGATAATATGGCTATGCAATTTATTTATAGAATCGACAATCTATGCTTTTCTGTTTAGTAGATTGATTCAGTGTACAGTATGTAAATGTAAATCATTTGAGCTGTTTTAAAGTCATTTACTTATTAACTGAAGTAGAATAACAATAACGATTGTATGTTTATTTCTATAGGTTAAATTCTATCTATCAAATCATTATGTATATAACAACATGTTTCACTCATAGTAAAAGCGTGCCAGGTGATCGGCTGATCACGTGATACTTATGTTAATCAGATATTACCATGTTTTGATAGATCTAAAATCCGTAAATTGTATATCTGAAACTATGTTTTATATTTCATTTTAGGGAATGATAAATATTTACATATTGGAAATATGTGATGGATTATGAACTTATTCCAATGTAAATAAAGCTATATAATATTCATCAGTTATTTATTGTATTGGACAATAGCAACAACAACCTGTAAATGGCGCCCCACGTTGAATAATGGACTCGTCGGATGTCAATCGCATTAGAGTGACCTTCACATTTGTGTGCTTCCGGTTCTTACTTCGGTGTAAACATTGAATTCTGCGAGGTGTTTTTAGTATTTATATGTGACAAAACAGTGGATTTTTTCATTAAGGACATAGTGACACAAGCATCAAAGGATTCACAGGTAAAACATTCAGTGTTATAGTGAATTTCATGAACTTTTATCATATTAACTTTGACATTTTGTCAATTTCCAACGACTTTGAAAATTACATATTTAACATTGTTGATTTCAACATTGTGATGATGACCAGATTGAAGTGATTTTTGTCTATGGTATTCAGACAGTGCTAATCAGTGACATTATCTTGTGAATTGTGTAATTGCATTTCTAAATGTAAACAGCTTACATGTAGTTGTTCAGTTTATATAGATCTTTTGATACCATTTCAAATCACACAAGAACATTTACTTTTGTGCTTGACATGTGCAATCTAGTGTGATACTTATGTACCTACATTTATTTATATATAGTTCCATGTGTCCAGGTATACATTATCATACATATATTTATTAATTTTTCATATACCTACACTTTAATACTTACCTGGTTGAGTTAATTACATGTATTAGAGTTTAATACTTTGTATTGTGGTATAAAATTATTAGTATACTTATATCACATTATATTAACATTAGTAATTATGGCTGAAGGTGTAGTAAAGACTTCCCAGGTAAAGTGGAATGAAAGTGATGATGACAGATGTCAGAATTGAAATTACTTACAGAAACTTTTAAGAAACTAGGTGCTAAACCCAAATTGAAATCATCATCTGATTTAAGACAATTTATGCTGGATTATCTGAATGCAACATCATCAGAGAGTGATATTAAACATTTCTAATTCGGATTACTGTTACCACATGTGCTAATATTAGTTTATCTTTTGCTACTAGTGCAATACATGTGTCATCAATAAGTTCTACACCAATTATGAGTACATCAATTTCTATACCACGTTGAACATGGGTGACAATGTAGGTACTACGTTTGAGTATGGGTTTATACAAAGACTTGTCAGGTAAGCAGTTTATTTTAAATAGTATAGATAGATCCCTTAAAGGTTCTGCTTTAAAGGCTGTCACACCAAACTGTACAGTTAAACAGATAATTGTTCAGACCATATTTGGTAGGGTTGATGTAGAGGAAAACATCATGGCAGAATTTTATTGTATCATCCACCAGATGAAGATGTTACTTCATGGGGATGTCGCCTAGAAGATATAATAAACAAAGCTGTTGATAGTCTTACAAAAGAACACAGAAAAACTACACGCTATGTTCTGGCAGGGTTTGAGTCTTCAAGATGTCTGTGGATTATGGACAAGCACATCCACATTTGATGAACTTCGTAGCAGTAAAGGAAGTTGAACATATTAGGAATATGAGAAGGAAGGAAAAAGATAACCCAAAGAAATCTGCAACTTCTAAAATGGCTGCTGCCACTAGTGCTAACAAAGAGTCTACAAATGATGACCTGCAGAAAATATATACAATGGTAAATAAGTTATCAGCAGTTTCTGGACTATTTTTCAAAGCCAAAACATGAATACCATTTTGAACAAGAACATTTTGAGGATCCTAGACCAGTTGATTTCAGAAAGAATTATATACATATGGATATCAACATGTACAGTCCTATCAGTACCATGATCAACAATCAAACAGGAACTACTCAAATCAACATCAGGACATAGACAATTCACCTATTTGTTACAGATGTGGTCAACCTGGACATATCAAAAAAGGATGTCGTGCTATATTAAAAGGGTAGACAAAAGTAAATTTAAACGGACGAAGGTCTATGAGGAGGAGGGGGCGCTCATAGGCTATAAGCATTCAGCTCCTACTACCACTCATTCATCTATACAACAAACTATTATACCTATGGGTTAGTTGGAGAATGTAATGAAGTTGAAGTACAAATTGAAAGTGTCAATACCAAAGCTCTTCTGGATACTGGTAGTACTGTCTCAACAATAAGTCATTCTTTTTATGAAAATAATTTTAAACATGTATACTGGAGGGCAAATGTTACCTTATGAAGGCTATATTGAAATTGAATTACAGGTGAAAGGTATACCTATTGCAACATCTAATTATTGTTTATTGCTTGTAGTACCAGACAGTATTTATAATTCAAAGGTACCAGTGTTGTTAGGCACTAATATTATTTCTCATTTTATGAACATGTGTTCTGACAAATTTGGTAAAAGATATTTACAATGTGCTGCATTACATGTGCCTTGGTATTTAGCCTTTAGATGTATACATATTCGTGAAAAAGATCTTTTAAAGAATGACAACAGATTAGGAATTATCAGATGTGCTGAAAATAAGAACATTGTGGTTCCCGCAAATAAACGTGTTACAGTTAGAGGATATATAGACAAACAAATAGATTATCCTGAATCTTGTGCTATTTTTCAGCCAACGAGAAAGTCTGTTGTTCATAAAGACTTGGATATTTCACCAAATATTATTAAGTATCGTTACCTTAACAACAAACCAGTGCAGGTGGAGATAGCCAATATTACGACAAGAACTATCGTCATAAAACCTCGCAATATCATTTGTGAAATACAACCAGTGATTGATATATACACAGGATTCTTGCTCATATAGACAAGATGATGTTTCCAAATACTGATGTCACATGTAATTTAACTGAAGATCAACTATTAAATGGAAAGCATTTGATTCTAGATTTATAGTGACATAATTTTCACAAAGTGATACAGATATAGTCAAGCCTCTGGAGTGAAACATCATATCAACCTCATGGATGATACTCCTTTTAAACAACGACATAGAAGGATACCGCCTGCAATGTACAACGAAGTTCGTGAACATCTCCAGCAATTGTTAGCTTGTGGTGTAATAAAGAAATCATATAGTCCCATTTTCAAGTAACATTGTCTTAGTAAGAAAGAAAGATGGAAAACTTAGGATGTGTGTAGACTTTCGTCAACTTAACAAACAAACAGTGAAAGATAGTTATGCACTGCCCAGGATTGATGAAATTCTAGACTCATTAGCAGGAAATAAATATTTTAACCATTTTGGATGCAAAATCTGGATATCATCAGATTGAGATATTAGAACAACACAAAGAAAGAACTGCATTTACCGTAGGAACACTTGGATTTTACCAGAAAGACTTCCATTTGGTTTGTCTAATGCACCAGCTACATATCAACGATTTATGGGAAAACATCTTGGAGGGATTGAATTTGAACATATGTATGGTGTATTTAGATGATGTTATTATCTTTTCAAAAGATTATGATGAACATTTGAACCGATTACAACAAGTTTTTCAAAGAATCAGAGAATGTGGACTGAAGTTATCACCATCCAAATGCTCATTTTTCCAACAAAAGGTTAAATACATTGGACACATAATATCAAAGGATGGTATTCAGACTGATCCCGATAAAATACAGGTGGTACAAGATTGGCCAATCCTACATGTGCAGATGAGGTCAGAAAATTTTTTAGGATTCTGTGGATATTACAGGAAAATTTGTTAATAATTTTGCAAAGATTGCCAAGCCACTGAATGAAGTAATGCCCTCATCCACCTTCAAAGAAAGACAAAGAGAAAGAAAACTTTCGATCCATCATGGAATTGGGGACCTGAACAGGAAGCTGCATTTCACCATCTTAAGTCTTTATTAACATCCGCACCTATTTTAGGATACCCTGATTTTTCTAAAACCCTTTGAACTGCATACTGATGCTAGCAAAGTCGGATTGGAGCTGTACTGTATCAAAAGCAAAATGGATTGAAGAGAGTAATTGCTTTTGCTAGTCGTGGATTGAGTCCAGCTGAAAAGAACTATTCAGCCCATAATTAGAATTTCTAGCATTGAAATGGTCAGCAACAGAGAAATTCCACGATTATTTGTATGGAAATTCATTCACAGTATTGACTGATAACAATCCACTTACATATGTGTTAACTACAGCCAAGTTAGACTCTACTGGACATAGATGGCTAGCTACCCTAGCGAATTATCACTTCAACATACTTTTATCGTCCAGGAAGGAATAATAATGATGCTGACTCATTATCGCGGATTCCTGAACAAGAACTTAAGGAAGTGACAAGTGATGCAGTCAAAGAGGTGTGCCATAGTACATGTAACCAACCTTGTAGAATGTTTACCATGTTCATCAATGGTAATTGACAATGCTTTTTCTTCAGAAACATCAGGCCAGGATATTCATACATTTAGTAATCGAGAGTGGAGGTCAGCACAATCCAAAGACTCAGAACTGACTGTATGGATGTCTAGTGTAAGACAAGGGAGAAAACCGAGGAATAAGACTTTTTCAACCACTGATATTGCATTGTCTAAAGTTTTTCATCAGCTAACATTTAGTAATGGAGTTTTAGTCCGAGAAACTGTGAATAATGGGAGCAAAAGAAGACAAATAGTGCTACCTACACATATGGTGAAAGATATTCTAATAGGACTTCACAACGATATTGGTCACCCTGGATATCACTTATCAGGGATAGATATTATTGGCCAGGAATGACTAAGGATGTAGAAGATTGGATAAAAGGATGCATAGATGTCTAAAGAGAAAGACTCCTATAAACATTCGTGCTCCATTAGTTAACATAACTACCACCCAACCAATGGAATTAGTGTGCATAGACTACATGAGCCTAGAAACATCAAAAGGTGGATATTCCAACATACTTGTCATTACTGACCACTTTACGAGATATGCACAGGCCATTCCTACTAGGAAATCAAACAGCTAAGACAACTGCTGATGTGCTCTTTAATAACTTTATTGTTCACTATGGTATGCCTCAACGAATTCACTCGGACCAAGGAGCCAACTTCGAAAGCAAGATCATTCAGGAACTATGTACTTTAAGCAACATCATAAATCCCGTACTTCTCCATACCCACCCCATGGGAAAATGGAATGTGTGGAGAGATTTAACAGAACCCTTCTAAACATGCTAGGCACTCTCCAACCACATCAGAAACATGACTGGAAATCCCATGTGGCCCCATTAGTACATGCATATAACTGCACTCGCCATGAAAGTACAGGACACTCTCCATTTTTCTTGATGTTTGGGCGATACCCTAGACTTCCAATAGATTTAGCATTTGGATACCTTAATGTTAACAACAGCAAACAATCATTATCCAACTATGCCAAATCATTTAAAGATAGACTACAGAAGTCGTACGAACTAGCTGGTGCTGCAGCTAAATTGGCACAAGAACGACAGAAGGAAGTCTATGACACAAAAGTTAGAAGTGCAATGGTACAACCTGGAGACAGAGTTTTAGTAAAAATCATGACTTTCGAAGGAAAACACAAGTTGGCTGATCATTGGGAAGATGATATTTATTTCGTACTAAAACAACCAAATAAAGATATACCCGTTTTTATTGTACAAAAAGAAAATGGAACTGGAAAGCCAAGAACGTTACACAGGAACCATCTTCTCCCAGTTAATTATATAACAGAACCCGCGGTCAGTAAGAAGCCAGTACCAACTCCAAAAAAAAGACCTAATAGGGAAACAGTCAAGATATCCCAACCAGATATAAAGACTGATATAGACTTGGAGTCTGATGAAGATGAGGAAGAATTATTAGTACATGTAAATCAGAAGCCTACTTCAGAGGTTATAGGCAATACCATCCCAGCAAATGGTACTGATATGTCTATAAGTGCAGGAGATATTTCTGTGAACACTGATGACGATCCAGTTGATTCACCAGAAATAGAAGTGACAGAGATAGGTGACCTAACCTCAACAAATGAGGGTGAAACTGTCATACAAGATTCTGAAGTGAAGAATGATAATAGCAGTAATGAAGAAGAGAACACATGTACAGTCGATAATCAACCTGTTATTGACAATGGAGTCCAGGAAAGACAAATACCTCAACCTGCAATTAGAAGATCCTGTAGGACAAAATCAAAACCCAACTGGCAAACAAAGGGAGAATTCGTAATGCAGCAGACCGAAAAACATCATGAACCCGAGTGTGGATGCAAAGAGCCAAGTTTTTGCAAAATATAAACAATACCAATATGTTCAGCAATATGCAAGATAAGATGGCTGAAGCAATGTTGCATCTTATTTCTGGGAAATGATGAGGACATCATTTGAAAAGGCGGGGAAAAGTGTGACGGTGTGTTATTTTACACATTTTTATATTGTTTTATTGTACTGTATTATTGTAAGAAAATATTTTTAAAGTTCAATAAGTATACTTACATGGCATGTTCCATAATTTAGTAATACACTGTACATGTATATATATTTTATACAGAGTTACCTGTACTTACCTTTTGCTTAGAATATTATTTAGAATTACCTACCTTTGGTATTGGTCAATATTCATTTGTGTCAAGTAATTAAGTTTGAATTAATTAGAGACGCCATTTCATCTTGGCGCGGTCGGCGATTGAAGATCTCTTAACGAAATATTGAAGGCACTTGTGTAAGTAATATGATAATTCCTTGAATTATTATTTAAGTGTTTTATATACAACAAATAAGTATATATATATAGTAATCTGAGTATTAAGTAATTTGTAAAAGTATGTAATTAAGACTTAACTACATTGTGTACACGTAAAAATCTCGATCTCACAGAATAACACTTATTATATGGAACACCAGTAATTACGTTAAATTTTATTGTAAATACACATGTATATTATAAGATATACATTATAGTTATGATAATTCCATACCAGGTAAATCATTTATAAAACTGTTCATCACGATACATCATAAGTATCATTGTAACACTAATATGAGTTAAAAACTTATTGTACACAGACTAATGTAATTACGATTACACACCTTGTATATACATTTACGGTACTATTAACTTTTGTTTCGTAGATACACATACTGTAGATCACTGTTGTGAGATCTTCCCAACTTATCCGGAGTCCATGTGATTCCTAGTAACCACATTTCTGGTATGCATATATATTTATATTTTATTTTATAATACATGCATATTATTTATACATGTATATACTGAAGTTATAATGATCTGATTAAGTGAAATCGTTTAATTAGGTGTCAATACATCGATAACCACATGAGAAAGTCATGTGATGTTTTGTTATGTTATATATGTAAATTAATAGTCACGTGATAATATGGCTATGCAATTTATTTATAGAATCGACAATCTATGCTTTTCTGTTTAGTAGATTGATTCAGTGTACAGTATGTAAATGTAAATCATTTGAGCTGTTTTAAAGTCATTTACTTATTAACTGAAGTAGAATAACAATAACGATTGTATGTTTATTTCTATAGGTTAAATTCTATCTATCAAATCATTATGTATATAACAACATGTTTCACTCATAGTAAAAGCGTGCCAGGTGATCGGCTGATCACGTGATATTATGTTAATCAGATATTACCATGTTTTGATAGATCTAAAATCCGTAAATTGTATATCTGAAACTATGTTTTATATTTCATTTTAGGGAATGATAAATATTTTACATATTGGAAATATGTGATGGATTATGAACTTATTCCAATGTAAATAAAGCTATATAATATTCATCAGAGAATTATTTATTGTATTGGACAATAGCAACAACAACCTGCAACATATATATATATATATATACATGTATACAGTTATGTACATGTTCCAGTATATATATATACATGTATACAGTTATGTACATGTTCCAGTATATATATATATACATGTATACAGTTATGTACATGTTCCAGTATATATATATATATACATGTATACAGTTATGTACATGTACCAGTATATATATATATATATATATATACATGTATACAGTTATGTACATGTACCAGTATATATATATATATACATGTATATAGTTATGTACATCTTCCAGTATATATATATACATGTATACAGTTATGTACATGTACCAGTATATATATATATATATATATACATGTATACAGTTATGTACATGTTCCAGTATATATATATATACATGTATACAGTTATGTACATGTTCCAGTATATATATATACATGTATACAGTTATGTACATGTTCCAGTATATATATATATACATGTATACAGTTATGTACATGTTCCAGTATATATATATATACATGTATACAGTTATGTACATGTTCCAGTATATATATATATATACATGTATACAGTTATGTACATGTTCCAGTATATACATATGTATATATACATGTATACAGTTATGTACATGTTCCAGTATATATATATATATATATATATATATATATATATATATATATATATATATATATATATATATATATATATACATGTATACAGTTATGTACATGTTCTAGTATATATATATATACATGTATACAGTTATGTACATGTTCCAGTATATATATATACATGTATACAGTTATGTACATGTTCCAGTATACATTGTATATAATATATATACATGTATACAGTTTTCCCCTGACCTTTGACACCCATTGAAAGAAGTTATAACACCAAACTCACATATCATCACCATTTCTCAGAGACCAAAGTTCCTCCTCTATAATTCCCTATTTTAACACCAAACCTGCATACTGCCATCCCCACTGATTCTGCATTTACAAAGGGTCATTTATGCATATTCCTTGACTGTATTGCCAGAGCAGGTGTAAGTTGACACTTTTC
The DNA here is from genome assembly GCA_030159075.1 of Atrina japonica. Taxonomy (NCBI): domain Eukaryota; kingdom Metazoa; phylum Mollusca; class Bivalvia; order Pterioida; family Pinnidae; genus Atrina; species Atrina japonica. Next base: position 64,872 of record BROG01001008.1, on the reverse strand, counting down.
AGTACACCACATGTAGGTAAATATTGTTGAATCATGATCCCCAAGCCCAGGTAACTAGATTGATATGTTCTGTGTTTCATATATATTATTGTAAAAGTTTATATGCAGTGGCGGTAGACTTGAAAATTGCTTAACCTAAAAAAATGGCCAACTTTGACATATTACCAAACCCGTTATACTACCAAAATTAATGAAAACAAAAGGTGGCGGTATAATGGGGAGAACTGTATATATAAATAACATATACACATATATAGACCAATCCATGGTGTTTAAATTTCAGGAAACCACACCTCCTTATGTCAGCATAGATGATGCTTTTGCTTCAGTGATACATTCTTTGTCTCAAGCAACAAGAAATTGCAAGGTAAAAAACTGTCTTACCTGACTTGTTACCTTATGTACATGTACTGGTACACTAAGTATTTATTGAAATTTGTAAAAAAATAATTAATAAACTATAGTTGGAAATATCTCCTTCATGACAAATAATTTTTTTTAGAAGTTATACATTTAGGAAATGACTAGTTTGTGTCGTCATTGTAAAAATATTGATTTGGGATTGAACCCTTTTAAAAACATGTCAAGTTTATTTGTCAAATATAAAGTTGTGTTTGTGATACAAATGTATGTTTATGTTACATTTGTAATTTAACATGGATATTAAAGTAAGTCCAAAATTATTGATTACACCAGAATTATAATTGATATACTGAATGTTATATAGTATAAATTTTGTTTTACATTCTTTTTGAAACCATTGTGCAGCATATAATCATATAATGGTTATGTTCCTGTAAAATCATTTCCAAGATAAAATTTTATCAATTTTTATGCCCCCTCAGATTGAAGATCATGGGACATTTTGTTAAGATGGCAGGAAATTTTGTTATGATCGGAGGGCATTCTGTTATGATTGTGAGACATTTGTTTAAGATCGCAGGACATTTTGTTAAGATCACATAATATTTGATAAGATCGTAGGGCATTTTGTAATGATCACAGGGCATTTTGTTTAGGCTGCAGAGCTTTTTGTTATGATAGCTGGGCATATTGTTATAATCACAGGACATTTGTTAAGATCACTGCATTTTGTTAAGATCACTGCATTTTGTTAAGATCTCTGGACATTTTGTTAAGATCACTGAACATTTTGTTAAGATCACTGGACATTTTGTTAAGATCACTGCATTTTGTTAAGATCTCTGGACATTTTGTTAAGATCACTGGACATTTTGTTAAGATCACTGGACATTTTGTTAAGATCTCATGACATTTTGTATTTGGTTTGTTTGTCTGTTTGCATCATTTTGGTTTCTATCAAATAACATGAATTTCTTTCCTCAACTTTTAACCAGATCTGGTGTATACCTTTATATCAATGAGGACTAAAATGGGTTAGGTCCTGGCCAACATTTTGTGATTTTTTTTTCAGATTATCTTCATGAGTGACTAAGTTCTTGGAACAATGTTCTAACTACCCCTATAGATTTTTGTTTGGTTTTTAATGAATACATATTAAACCTAATCATTGTGACTTGGTATAACATACACATGATACAGTATGGTAATTAATCAATAAAAATGTCAACCTTATATACATGTACTGCAGTACAGCTATTCCAAGTTACTTTGTCATTGCCAAAACATTTATTAGGAATTCCTAAATTTTGTATCCCTACCTGTGACATTATGCTTGGGATATCACCAGTCAGTCTGTCCGGCTAAGGTCTTGGTTAAAATATTTGTATTCATTTGCTTATGGTGTCACAGGTTGGGGATGTGTATTGATTCATCAATAGAGTGCTTGTTTACATTTGTTGTAGAAAGTATAAAATGTGCTTTTTTCTTCAATATACTTACGTACCTATTATAATTTCAGAGGTATTACACCACTAACAAACAGGAACCCAGTACACAATGTGATCATCTACACTGCAGTAGATTTCATGTTCCACAATATGCACAAATTTATCATCAGAACCCAGTAAGTATGTCCACATATATAACGTACATGTATTTACAGGGTATTATTCTGGCCTTTTTATGTCCACATATATTACATGTCCACATATATTACATGTACATGTATTTACAGGGTATTATTCAGACCTTTTTATGTCCACATATATTACATGTCCACATATATTACATGTACATGTATTTACAGGGTATTATTCAGACCTTTTTATGTCCACATATATTACATGTCCACATATATTACATGTACATGTATTTACAGGGTATTATTCAGGCCTTTTTATGTCCACATATATTACATGTACATGTATTTACAGGGTATTATTCAGACCTTTTTATCCAATTTTGGGAAAATACCATAGGTGACACAATTGGGGATTCATCTAGCTAGTACATTGTAGGCATACATGTTCTGGTATCAACTTTTATCATGTCAGTAACCCCTATGTCATATTGGTTGGATCGAATATCAAGAAAATTGCTGTTACAAACAGCAACAACAGTAACATAGATATCAGCCATTACAGATTTAGTCAAAGTATTAGGAATTATAGTTCTGTTTTACGTCCGGCATTATGATTTATCTAGAACAAATTCTGGAAAGTCAAGTTTCCAGTTTCAGTCCTTTATTTGGTCAGTATTGGACCCATATTTTCTTATTATAGTATAAGGGGGGCCTCCGTGGCCGAGTGGTTAGTGCATTGCGCTGTAAATCACACGGCCTCTCATCTCTGGTTCGAATCCCGCTAGGGTCATTTCGAATTAAGTGGAAAAGTTTGCCAGTTTCTTGTGGAAGGTCGGTGGTCTTTACCCGGGTAACCGAGGTTTCTCCTCCACCAATAAGAACTGGACGCCATCATATGACTGTAAAATTGTTGAGTATGGCATAAAACAAAAAATCAAATCAAAAAATTATTATAGTATAATGGCTAGTAAATGTAAACAATTACATATGTGGAACAAAGAAAATATTTATGGCTAAAGAATACTGTGTTGAATAGATTCTTACATCAGTGACTTAATTTGTCTAACTTGTTCAGTGGATTGATTTTACACTCAGATAAGGGTTCAGGTCATATAAAGTTATCGGTGACTTTGTTACAATGTAGGTTGTATTTGTCTAACTTGTTCGGTAGATTGATTTTACACTCAGATAATGGTTCAGGTCATTTAAAGTTATTGTACACATTTGATAAATACTATAGATAATGGTTCAGGTCATATAAAGTTATTGTACACACTTGTTAAATACTAGAGATAATGGTCCAGGTCATATAAAGTTATTGTACACACTTGATAAATACTAGAGATAATGGTTCAGGTCATATAAAGTTATTGTACACACTTGTTAAATACTAGAGATAATGGTTCAGGTCATATAAAGTTATTGTACACACTTGATAAATACTAGAGATAATGGTTCAGGTCATATAAAGTTATTGTACACACTTGATAAATACTAGAGATAATGGTTCAGGTCATATAAAGTTATTGTACACACTTGATAAATACTAGAGATAATGGTTCAGGTCATATAAAGTTATTGTACACACTTGTTAAATACTAGAGATAATGGTTCAGGTCATATAAAGTTATTGTACACACTTGTTAAATACTAGAGATAATGGTTCAGGTCATATAAAGTTATTGTACACATTTGTTAAATACTAGAGATAATGGTTCAGGTCATATAAAGTTATTGTACACCCTTGTTAAATACTAGAGATAATGGTTCAGGTCATATAAAGTTATTGTACACCCTTGTTAAATACTAGAGATAATGGTTCAGGTCATATAAAGTTATTGTACACCCTTGTTAAATACTAGAGATAATGGTTCAGGTCATATAAAGTTATTGTACACTTGTTAATACTAGAGATAATGTTCAGGTCCCTTATTGTACACCCTTGTTAAATACTAGAGATAATGGTTCAGGTCATATAAAGTTATTGTACACCCTTGTTAAATACTAGAGATAATGGTTCAGGTCATATAAAGTTATTGTACACCCTTGTTAAATACTAGAGATAATGGTTCAGGTCATATAAAGTTATTGTACACACTTGATAAATACTAGAGATAATGGTTCAGGTCATATAAAGTTATTGTACACACTTGTTAAATACTAGAGATAATGATTCAGGTCATATAAAGTTATTGTACACACTTGATAAATACTAGAGATAATGGTTCAGGTCATATAAAGTTATTGTACATACTTGTTAAATACTAGAGATAATGGTTCAGGTCATATAAAGTTATTGTACACACTTGATAAATACTAGAGATAATGGTTCAGGTCATATAAAGTTATTGTACACACTTGATAAATACTAGAGATAATGGTTCAGGTCATATAAAGTTATTGTACATACTTGTTAAATACTAGAGATAATGGTTCAGGTCATATAAAGTTATTGTACACACTTGATAAATACTATAGGACATGGCACTCACATAAGATCCTCTATGTACAGTACATGTAGTACAGTGAAACCTGTCTTGAGAGACCACTTTCATGAATGACCACCTGCCTTGTTAGACTACATTCTGAGAAACGCTTGATTGAATAATCTTTTAAATAAAGCCTCATTTATAGGATTGCATGTCTTGAGACCTTATTTGAGTGGTAGATAGGGTTATCTCTCTGGACATGTAGCTTTGTAGAAAGTTTATAAGCAGAATCCAGTACCTGTATTTTATATATATATATATATATATATATATATATATATATATATATATATATATATATATATATATATATATATATTCTCTACAATGTAATTTTGTAGAAAGTCTATGATCAGAATATTGGTAATTAGGTACTTTCTGACTTTTATGAATTTTTTTAAAACTAGTGGAATTGGATTTTTATTAAGTTATATTATAATGTATAACTAAGAATGGGCACATCTTTTGTTTGAAAGGAAAGTCAATTAGCTTGGATATCCATGTACTGATATTTTGTTGTAAGAGTAGTCTCCCTTTTATAAGACACATTACACATGTAGGTATATAGATCTATTAAGTGCCCGTGTACCTATAAGTGCCCCTCCCCTTTTTTACATATGATCGAGAATCTTTTTTGGCTGGTTGACAAGGAGATGTGGACCTGAAAAACTATAAGGAGCAGTTTATCTGTAGCCCCCCCCCCACCAGAATGTTCTAAGTAATAACTGCAACCTCTGTGCCTAATACAAATTAACTGTTTTACATCAATTTGACTATTTTAATTGGTTCCATTAAGTGCCCACCCCTTTTTCCTGATTTATGTAATGCACCGGGCACTTAATATACAATATAACCTACACTATTGAATATATGGTTTTATATAAAGAAAGTGATTCCAAAATTCTGAAAAGTTAAAACTTGTTGTTTGGCCTCCTCATCTTGCTAACAAAACTATTTTGTCTGTCCATACTCAAAAGTCATAGACCACTTACCATATTTGACCTTAAAAGGGTGGCGGTGCGGGTAATTGGAGTACAGGGCGCCCTTATTTTGACATTTTTTTCTTTTATGAAGCACATTTTGATTACGTTGCAAAAAATGTTAAAATACTCCACTATGCAGTGTTATCTACATTGTTTATAGTTGTTTTTACTGATTTAATTACTTTGTAACCCCCCTTATGTATTAATAGTGGAAAAGAAACAATGTAGCAAAATCTGTAATTGTCAAATTAAGATTTACCGTTTGAACTGCGAGATCAGGAAACAGCAGTGCTCTACAATGCGACCAAATCGCTTGCAAATGCGACTATTTTTTAGGTTTTGCAAGTGTTTATTGTAATTCAGTGGCAACATTGCGACCAGTTTTCACCGAACCAGAAATAAAATATTTGACGGTTTACACTGTGAAATTATATTATCAAAATCATGATCTGTTATGCAATTTGGCTATTCAGTTTCAATAAACTAGAGCGTCTAACTCACGTTGATTACTGTATAAAAACACGTTGTATCCTGTCATGTTTTTGACTTGAAACTTTCCAAACAGAATACGATGACATTTTCTTTTCAGTGTCGATTACAACAGAAGCATCTACCTCTTCATTGGACACGGGCAAATTTAAATGTAGTTAGTGTTACAAGAATGCTGGAACCCAGTTATGGCTAGTGTTCAACGAGGAGGGCAGGCAGACCTGACAGGCATAGCTGGAATTGGAAATTTTATCTGTAAATTAAAATTGAGAGTCAAACACCCGATTTGTCGGACAAAAACCTTATAAAGAACTTTATAGGTGTTCGTCTGATAATCAGGTGTTTGACTCTCGATTTTAACTTACAGATAAAATTTCAAATTCTTGTAGGCAGACACTGTTTTGTAAATTCTGTCAAAAAGAAATCGGCGTTATAAATTTCAAAAACGGAGTTTAAGTGTGCCTCAATATTAAAGCAACAAATATGAAAAATATAGGCATATGAACACTCCCAGATTTATAAAAAATGAACAACAGTTAATCATCCTGTTTTAAATGGATTGAAACAATAAAAAGTCATGTCAGCTTAAAAAATTAATGCTTTATTTCATTTCATCCAGCAGACTTTTTTTAACAAGAACACATACACATTATGTATATATTTGATTGACAACACTTTGCTTGAGATCTCGATCCTGAATTCATTTTATGAAGTTACAGAGTAAACAAATAATTGGACAAGTTTCATATTTCTTTGTAGAAAAAAATGCGATAAGTATTATTTTTCGATAGTGAATACATTTTAATTGACAAGGTATTTAACAAAAGAAAAAAAAGCTTAACTATAACTGGTTTCATTTCGTTTGTTGATGAAAGTCAATGGCGACCTCCCTGCGTCAAGGAAATCACCGATAGAATCCAAAGTATTGCTTACAATGTAGTTAAAAGATGTTCTTTTGCAATAGTTGATATTTATTGCACCAAAAAAAAAAAAGTATGATGATGTCGGGCTGTAATCTAAACTACATGTAATTGAAAATAAAAAGGTAAAAATTTTTCAAACAGTCAATAGATCTACATGAAAAAAATATCCAGGGGAGCCCTTATTAGATCAAGTGCCCTTTCAAGGACAAATATGGTATATTATCATGCTATTTTAGCTCAATTCATTCTAATTTTGATCATTTCAGCTACAGAGGACAGAAGATGTCCACATCAAGGTGCAGCCTGGGTCATACTCTATTTCGGTAGGAGAATGGGGGCATGGTCAACATCAAACTCATGTAATTCACGTAAAAGATGGTCAGATGGTGGATCTAGACTTTTGTATAAGTTAACACATGACACTCTATAGTTCTTTAACCACTGCTATCAATACTCTTCTCTTTGGAATGTGTTCATCTTCAATGAAAGGAAACATTTGAATTCTGTCCAGTCAGAGTGCAATGTGTATATATATAAATGTGGACAGGAATTATTTTTCGTCAGATGATGGGCGGTATATTAACATGTTTATTTTTATGAAAACATTTATGGTTATATAAGTATGTTTCTTTTATTTGTATCACATTTTCCTGCTTTTTTATCTTATACTTCTTTAAAATCAATTTCAACTTGTTTACTTCCCATTTTTCATAACCTTTTTGTATTAACCAAGTTTAATATTAGTAAATAATATCTGAAAATTATTTGTGAATGGTCTTCAATTTCAAAGGATTAATTTGTGTGAACTTATTGGCAAGTCAAAGATAATAATTTTATTTAATCATCAGGGACTTTGAGGAATACTCTCACTCCCACCTGGCACATTATATCACAGAAAAGAAGCTTGTAGGGCTTTTAATCTAATTCAATAATATGAATTATGAACGAGTATAATCTTTGCAAAGGTTGCAATGAAACTAGTGATTAGTAAAGTAGAATGTTTTAAATTTTTTAGTCTTTTTAAATTCTAAACCCATTGTGTTCATTTTACAATTATATACAAAGTTGGTGCTTATTTACATATTACGTAGAACCACAATCTTTCATATACACATACACCTTTCTTCAGTTTTTGCCTTCGTTAACCCGATCTTATTTATAGAAGAATGTGCTTTACTTTTCTGGGCAACTTGGGGCCAGACTTTCTCGGTACTCGAGCTGAACTAACATTTTATGATTTTAAGATGAAAACACAAAATTTATGTTGCAACTGGATGAACAATTGTAAATAATTACCAGGTATGAAAGTGTTGCTTATTTGAAGAAAAATCTAGAAATATAAACAGTTTGAGTACAAAACCATATTTTGGGTACCATACTTTAGAAATTAAAACAATTTAAAAACAAAATAATACATTTGACCAAATGTTTTTGATGTGAATGAAAAACTAATACATTCCCTATTTGTTCACATTCAGACATTTATAGACAGTTATATATTCAAAATAATAAAATTCAGCTAAAGTATTGAGTAAGTTTGTCGCCTTCAGGCTCGGATGTCTTATCTTTATATTCAAAAGTTTTTCTTTCTCATAGCTTTTTATTTTAAGTAAAAAATGTTTATACGTGCATGTCAGACAGTTGGAAATAAGTTACTTGTATCCAAGTTGATTATTTAATTTGTCTTTCACATATATGTCATGTTATGTAGTTTTAAATAATAAAGTTTTCAAAGCATGATACAGAATTTTATTATTGATGACATAAATATAGGTCTTTTCTTGAGCTGTACTTGGGTTAGCATTAAATGCATTTCACCGCAAAATGTTGTAAGAAATCATCCATCTTTGAAGACCTCTCACTGGAAGAAAATTGCTCTGAAATAATTGTGTAGATTTACCTCCTTCAAGTACTTGTACTATCGGTATATGTTAAATTAGTATTAAGGCAGAGGAGCAGTCTAATGATGATTCCACTTAACTTGTTAAACCCCAGAAAAACAATGGACTCTTCTGTAAATCAATGACCTAGACCTGTCCAAATGTGTCTAGGCATAAATGGTTCAACAAATGACTCCACTCTCTAAAATGAGACAAAATGCTGTACCAATCTGTTTTGTTACAAATGGTGTTTACAACAAACTCTACAATTTTTTCAGTGATTTAGTAATGGGATGTTGTGTAGCATAATAATTATCTTTGAAAATAGACATAACAACAAGAGGCAAAAGTGGGCCTAATTCACTCACCATCTACAGATGTGGAAAGAAGACGAAGAAAAATATGTAGTCTGATCTGCCCCCCCCCCCCCCCCCCCCCCCTGCAAATATGGCAGAGGACTGTTAGTACTTGTTTCCTGTAAATTTTCATCAAAATCCCTTGACTGGTTTCCAAGAACAAGCTGACCATGTGAAAAATTACCCCTCCCCCTTTTTTCAGTCTTAAGAAATTCATAAAATATCTGAAAATTTAATTTCAGCAAAATTCTTACCCAAAAATATTTCTTCACATAATTACATGTAAAACACATTACCAGTAAATGAATACATTTAGGTAAATACAGGGGCAGATAATTGAGGAAATCATGCAAAAATGAATGAAAAAATGTGACAAAAATTAATATTCAGATTTCTATAAAAAATACAAACTTGAACCATACATCCACATAGATCACTCAGAAACAATCCTTTATTCAATTTATGCAGCAGTTCTGGAGAAGATTTTTAAAGAGGGGTACCATCTGGGACATAGTTTGCACCAACCTGGATCCACCCTATGACAATATTGCTGAAAACTAAGAACTTGGTATAAGACCTTGAGGACTTGCATCCTGTCAAATTTCATCAAAATCCCTTCAGTGGTTTGGAAAGAAAAGCAGATAGACCTAGTGTGAAAAATGCACACACCTTATGAATTCCAAAAATTAAATTTAAGCAAAATTCTTGCACAAAAGCATTTTTTCACCTAATTAAAAATACAAGGAAAATACATTAAGTGAATGCATCAAAGTGAATACAAGGGGAGATAATAAAACTATTCTCAGACAAACATTTTACTCAACTGCAAGATTTAAGTAAAATCTTGAGAATTTTCTCAACTTGGATAAAGTTATGGACCATAAAGAAATTCTTAGAAAAATTTCTTTCTCAAGTAATAAAATACTTAAGTACGGCATGTAGCCAACTTGAATAATTCTTGACACCGAAAATTGCGCCCCCTGTGTTCACTTCGGGATAAATAAATGTAAATGTCATTGTCGCCCTAGAGTGTTTCGGGACTTGTTTAATCCTTTTGCTTTCCAAAACATTATTCGAGTGAAATAGGTTTAGGAGACCAACACTTCTTTCTCTGTTGACTTGTTTTGGCCATACGATGTTTGTTTACATTAACAATAGTGACTGTAAATTTAGTTCGGTATATGTGCCCCAGTTGTATGTCCCGAGTCATTTATCTTATCTAATGTACTTATACTAATTTACTTCTTGAATGTCGTTTATTATATACATTATACATATTATATGTATAAATTACTGACTTCGGTCATATATATTTGCATTTTACAACACGTTTTTAATGTTTTTAAAAAGGTGTATATTTGCATCCTGTCAAATTTCATCAAAATCCCTTCAGTGGTTTGGAAAGAAAAGCAGATAGACCTAGTATGAAAAATGCACACACCCCTCTTATGAATTCCAAAAATTAAATTTAAGCAAAATTCTTGCACAAAAGCAATTTTTCACCTAATTAAAATACATTAAATGAATGCATCAAAGTGAATATAAAGGGCGATAATAAAACTATTCTCAGACAAACATTTTGCTCAACTGCAAGATTTAAGTAAAATCTTGAGAATTTTCTCAACTTAGATAAAATTATGGACCATAAAGAAATTATAGAAAAATTTCTTTCTCAAGTATTACTTAAGTACGGCATGTAGCCAATTTGAATAATTCTTGACACCGAAAATTGCGCCCCCTGTGTTCACTTCGGGATATATGTAAATGTCATTGTCGCCCTATTTTTCACTTGTTTACGCTTTTGCTTTCCAAAACGTTATTAGAGTGTAATAGGTCTAGGAGACCAACACTTCTTTTCTGTTGACTTGTTTTGGCCAAAATGTTTGTTTACATTAACAATAGTGACGGTGCGGTACCCCAGTTGTATGTCCCGAGTCATTTATCTTATCTAATGTACTTATACTAATTTACTTCTTGAATGTCGTTTATTATATATATTATACATATTATGTATAAATTACTGACTTCGGTCATATATTGGCATTTTACAACACGTTTTTAAAAAGGTGTATATCTATTCCCTTTTTATGCCACAAAACATGCTGCCTACATGATTGTTAACGTATTAATCATAGATTATGGTAAGAATAATATTCAAACATCAAACATATTTAAAAAAAGTTAAGTGAATTGGGACACATGTTCTAGACAAGATTTACACTGCCCCTTGACAATCTTACTTCAGTTGAGAAAATTCTAAAGTTGTTTTATGGGCCACAAGTTTTCACTTTTTACTCAGGTGAGTAAATTCTTAACTTTTGAGTATAAAATTTGTCTCAGAATTTTCCTTGTTCATGGGCTCGGGACCCAGCACTGTGAATCTTTTTAAAATTTTACTCATTTTTGGCAAATCCTGAAATCTGATTGGCTGTGCAGGCCAAGTTGAGAATTTCAAGTTTTATGGTGTCTGGAACTGACCTCAGCCAATCTTCTTAACTGGATGCTTAACAGCATAAGTAACTTTGTAGAGGTGCACGAAAAAAGTCCTGTTTTCTTAGCTCCAACTCCCCCCAAATATAACACAAAACACAATATTCGATATAAACAATAAGTTTAATAGATGTTTGCTTATAAGATTTTTATATATTTGTTGTCAACATCACTTGGTTCAATGTCATGTTTGATATATCAATTAAAATGTAACAATTATTTGAATTCATTGTTAAACCACTGACTCAACAACACAAAAATACTGATATGTTATACATGTGTTTTGTCAATATAAACAGTGCTGAACAAACAGATTTGTGAACCTCAATTGATGACTGGACATTTAGCTTTGTGAACATATACATACAATGAATTATTATGAAATTAAAATTGCACCAAATTTCTCTGATAAATATTCAAATACACAAACATACATTTTATAACATAATTTGGTTTTGGAAAGTGATTAGCCTAACTTTATCCCATATCTTGGGAAGAGATGTTTGATCGATTTTGAATTTTCGACAAATATCACAAACATTTTTTAAATGGGCACATATATAGCATTTGGGGTGCTCTTTAAGCACCATTTGTCAGTGATTTTATTTCAATGGAATGTTTGCAAGTTCAATAATACCAAAGTGGGGTATGATGGTAAAGAAATGAAGCAGTCTTCGAGTTAGTACAATCAACTGTGTTTAGAAAATGAAAATAAAGTTGCTACAAAGATTAAATCTAAATAAAGAGTTAATTGGATGACATATTTGTCAATAACTACAGTACTAGTTACAAAGACATGATGGTGCTTCTATAGAAT